>PVIJ01002461.1:0-160356 GCA_004024925.1 Scalopus aquaticus | reverse complement strand
TCATATCGTCTGCAAATAGAGACAGTTTAATTTCTTCCTTTCCTATTTGGATCCCTTGACTGTCTTTCTCTTGTCTAATTGCTCTGGCTAGGACTTCCAGTATTATATTGAAAAGTAATGGTGAGAGTGGACATCCTTGCCTTGTGCCTGATCTTAGGGGAAAGGCCTTCAGCTTCTCACCGTTGAGTATAATATTGGCCGTGGGTTTGTCGTAGATGGCTTTTATTATGTTGAGGTACCTTTCTTCTATCCCAAGGATTTCAAGGGCTGTTATCATAAATGGGTGTTGTACTTTGTCAAATGCTTTCTCAGCATCTATTGATATGATCATATGGTCTTTATTTTTCTTTTTGTTGATGTGTTGGATTACATTGATTGATTTTCGGATGTTGAACCATCCTTGTGTCCCTGGAATAAATCCTACTTGGTCGTGGTGTATTATCTTATGGATGCATTGTTGGATCCTATTGATGCCAGTCAGTTTTAACTATTTTTTATGTTTTCTTATTTTTTTATGTCTGTATATCCATATAAATTTTAGCATCAACTTCTCAAATTCCATTAGAAAAAGTATTTCTTTGTATTTTTATTGATATTGCATAACATTTACAAATGAATTTAGGGAAACTGGGCTTTTTATAATGCTACATTATCCTATTTAAGAACAAGTAATATCTTTCTCTTTTTTCAAATTTTACTTTTGTGTCTTATTGGAGTGTTTAAAATTTTTCTTTATGTAGGTTTGCCCATTTCTTTCAATCTTTATACCTAAGTATTCTACTTTGTCGCAATTACAAATGAGGGTTTCTGCTATCATCTATGTCTGCTTGGTTACTGTTTGTGTATTTGAAGGTCATTTTTATATAATAAATATCCTATAGCCTTATAAATTATTTATGTTTGAATTTGCTTTATGACTCTTTCTTAGATTTTCTAGGTATGCTATTGTATGTCTACAAATATAGTTTTGTTTTTAATATATTTTTATGACTAATTTTTTTGTCTGATTGTATTAGCTTATATCTCAAGTGTAGTCTGGAATACCAGATAATGGACATACTTGTTTGTTCCTTATCTGAGAGAAATGTCTCCAGTGCTTCTCCATTAATTTAGATACTAACATTAAGATTATGAATTATTTATTTTACAATCCAAGAAAATGTTCTTCAATTTCTTCTTTGAATTTTTTTTAACCATGGGTTTGAATTTTGTTAGATTTTCTCAGTATCCATGGCAATAGTCATATGATTTTACGCCTTATATTATTAATAATATGTATAATTTTATTGAATTTCCTAATACTGAACCACCTTGCATTCTTAGAATAACTCCTTAGTCTTTATATTTTATCTTCTTAATTTACTATTGGATTCTGCTAGTATTTAATTTAGTGTTTTGCATGCATGTACATGAGCTATCTTACATGTATATGCATGGGAGACATTGATCTGTAATATTTTATAGCTTTACTATCTTGATCAGATTTAGATATCAGTGTGATTTTGGTTTTATAAAACAAATTTGAAATTTGGAAGTTTTCCTTATTTTATCTTGGGAATGATTTATAGATCAGTAGGTCCATCTGGTCTTTGAGTATTTTGTAGAACTTTCCTGTGAAACCACTTGGTATTGGTACTTCTTTTGTGGGGTTGTTCCCGTAGTTTATGGAATAATTCCTTTCAAATAATTTGTTCAAATTCTAATTCCTAGAAACTGTGAAGGTGACTATATTTGGAAAAAGAGACTCTGGGTCTTTGCAGATGTAATAAAAGTAAAGATCTTGAGATGATATCCTCCTGATTAGAGAGGACTCTAAACCTAATGACAGGTGTCTTTACAAGAGACAGACAAGGAGAGGACACACTGACATAAAGGAGAAAGTAATTTAATGATAGGTGTGGATAGAAATTATGCTGCCACAAGCTAAGGGATGCCAGAAGTCCTGAGTTGGCAGAGGCAAGGAAGTATTCTCCCACAGAACCTTAAGAGGGAGCATAGCCCTGCCAACACTTTCAGATTTCAGATTCCTGGCAGAGATGTAAGAAAATAAATTTCTCTTCTTTTAAGTCATCAGTTTGTGGTAATTTGTACAGTAACCCTAGAAAACTAATAAGTTATTTAAGAACTTTATTACTTTATGGAAAATAGTCTTTTAAAATATTCAAATTTTTAGGGGCCCCATTTTGGATTCCCTGTATTTCGTAGGAAGATATTAATTTTGTCTAAGTTTTTATTTTGTCATACATACGAGTAAATTATTCTCATGATTTAATTTTTTCTTCTGCTTCGATATTTATTTTCTCATTGATATTTCTTGTATATTACATTTGTTCTTTCTTTTTGTTGATTAACTTAGCTAGTGGTGACTATAAGTTTTTCAACAAACCAGGATTTTTTCTTTTCTCTGCCTTGTTATTTCCTGCCTTTCCTTTATTTTTTCCCTTTGTGCTTTTGTTTGGCTTATTTTGTTGGTCTAGATTTTTAGAATGGAACATAAATTCATTTATTTTTGTTATCTCATTTTATTGATGAATGTGTTTAGTGTTATAAATTTTCCTCTGATCACTATATACATGAATTCATGTATTGCCATTGTTTTCACACAAGTGTTGTTTTATATATGTGTGTATATAATATATATGTTGCTGTTTGCTGTTTTTTCTTTTTTTTAAATTCCATGTGACAAGATCTGAATTTGCAAATGTACATAAAATTATCCTATGCCCTCAAGCCTCATCCTCTCAAATATCTAGTGATTTTTCTTTGACCTCTATAGATATTCAGCATACTAGAAAAGTCCTAATCCATGATAGATCAACCACATCCAATTTGCTAAGCAATACGAATATTTGGAGAATTTCTTCTCTCATGTTCAGAAGTAAAATAATAGTGTTTGAGACAATTACTCCCATTTTCTCTTCATCTATATACAAACAATGCACTTTCCTCATGCCATTCTTTTTGCAGTGCTCTGTGGTAGGGTTGTTTACTTTGTGTAAGCCATGTTAATGTATTATGGGAAACTGGAACAGGCTAGATTTAAATTACAAAAACTATCTCAGAAGCCAATTCTATAACATATTTATTAAAATGAAATATATTTTAAAAAATATTTTAAAATGAGTTTTTAAATAATTATGGAGTTTAATGAGAGTAAGAATTTTAGAAGACACTTTTGTATGGAATTTTAAGCATTTAATTTTCTAATTCAATAATTAAGTTGTATGATTATACATTAATAAGCTTTATAAGCTAATGAGCTTAGTTTTAATTTTAATGTTTAGATGAAATCTCAACCCAATAGTTGATAACCCAAGAGTATGATAAGTATCCTATGAAATTTTAATTTAAACCTAAATTCAAATGGCTTAATTAAGTCATTTGAATATATCATCTGCCTTTTCTTTATTATCAAGATAAGAGACAGTGCAGGTATCCATAAATAACATCTTTTCTGAGTCCTGACATAAAATATGAAAGCTTGAATGTTTGCCTAATATACTTGAGATTAGTTCTAAGTGAATTAAAAAATCAGAAGTTTAATTTATTAAAGTACTTAAAATATATTATCTTATAAATCAGTATGCACTGAATTCCTATATTTACACGGGAGTAAAAAGAAAGTAAATATAATATCTTAGGCCTATTAAATTATCAGTACAGTAGACTTGTTGAGTGGAGTAAAAATAGTTTAAAGATCCTCTTTGAAGACTATATTAGCAACATATTGAGATAATGCAAAATTAAAGTGAGTAATTAGAAACACCTGTGGAAACTTGGAGTTTAAACGGAGCTTTAATAATGACCTCATTTTTTATTGCATAATGGAAATTAAACATCTCAGTAGCATTGACAATAATGTGTGATTTAATAATATATTTCAAACATAAAATCCATGAAAAATGTTAAATAAAGAATATATAACCCATTTGATAAGTAAAATTAATTCCTAGATAAATTATGCCAGATTTATAATTTGGAACATTTAGTTGGGAATCAATCAAGTAGAACATATCATAATTAGCTCTTATTTATTTTAAATAAATAATCTGAAAGGGAAATTTAAAATCAAGCTTATTTGTATGGCTCATGGAATTTGGAAACTGAGAACTAAAATTTATCATATAGGAACTTTAAACCTGATTTATGCTTGAATTGTGTTGGTAGAACCAAATAAGTTTTAAAGAAGGGCGATTTAACTTCCAGTTTCCAAATGAAATAGAGAAAGGAAACAGAGTGAAATCTATCTCTACATAAATAAACCATGTCCCTTATTAATAATGCTTCAGTTATACAGGATAAACTAGAATTAGTAATACCTCAATCCTATTGTTCAGTAAGAACAAGAAAAATGCAAATCATAATACAGGATTTTACTTGGACAAACGAGTGATTGTTTGGTTAAAGGGATCATTGTGTAGAAGATGAGGAAGAGAAAAATGAAAGTTCTAAACAAGAATTCTAAGAAAGGGAAGGGAAGGTACATTTTCACCTTCAGTTATCACATTGTCACATTCAGTTCTAGGAATATACAGGAAAATTTTCTTGTCAACCTTGCAGACATCTCACGTTCATTTCTTTGTAATTAGTTTGCATGTTGACCTTTGGCAGTTTCTCAGTGGTTATTTTATTACCTTAGGTAAAGATGTATGCATGTGTGTATGTATATATGTGTAAATATACATACATATATATATTATTTTTAATATCAAATATAATTTTCTAGATATATTTGGAATTTACCAGATTATTGGAGACTTTAAAGCACTGAGCAAATTTCTGAAATTTTCTTATGGCTTAGTCTCTGCTTACACCATTGTGTGGCTTGGACATTTGCTCGTTCTAAATGATGGAGGGAACTTTGGGGGAATCATTTAGACGCTTTAGACTCCATTCGAGTCCAAGAAATCTCACTTCCATAAAGTCAGTGTTTCCCTGAACACCTACTTTGATCTACAGTACAGATTAAATATCTACCACAGAACCACTTAGAATTTTAACACAGCATTCTCTGACTTCTGAAATCATATAAATGCTCTCATTTTCTGCTCTTTACACTTCACTAGTCATCTCCTTACTTTTCCACTTTGGAAATT
The DNA here is from genome assembly GCA_004024925.1 of Scalopus aquaticus. NCBI lineage: Eukaryota > Metazoa > Chordata > Mammalia > Eulipotyphla > Talpidae > Scalopus > Scalopus aquaticus. The sequence continues at coordinate 155,260 of PVIJ01002461.1, read as the reverse complement.
ATCTAAAAACTGCTGAGTTACTGCCAGAGAATTGAGAAAGCACAAAGAGGATATTCAGGTCTTCAACAAATATTTACTGAAAATCTACTTTGTAGCAGTCTGTAGGATGGTGTTGAAATATTGCTTTAATTCTTCAGAAAACCTCTAGAAGTCATGCCTCAATGATTTGTGACAGAGGGAAGAATACTGTGTAAAAGTCATTAAATCCACATTCAATCTGGCTAATTCTGCTTGGGGGAAAAACAGTGACAATGCATTTGAACCTAAAGTAAACTTACCAGATGTCCAACAAAAGGAGTTTTGCTCTAATTTTCAATATTTCAATATTATAATCTAACCCGCCTACATTGCAAATAAATCTGTTAGGTTTTTTTTTAAAGAAGAAAAGGAATATTAATACTCGTAGAAATTTTATGAAGCTTAGCTTCAGTACAAAATAGTTTAGTTTGAATGAAATTAGTTTGAATGAGATTTTAGTTCATTTAATATTTTTAGCATTATCCATTATTAACAACTTTTCTCACTACATTGGTAATATACCAGTTGCCATGTTAATTGAATGCATTAACCTTTCACAGACATCTGACACAGAATCACAATGGCAATTTGTAAATTGGTCTTTTTATATGCTCTTGTATTCCCAGGCTATTTTGATATTTTGGTGCCATAATTATTCATTCATTCAGTTACAGAATAGACTCTACTAGGATCGTCTGTCCATTGTTTTCTTCTAAGATACATGCCCCACCCTTCACTTAAATACCATTAAAGACTCTGGACTAGACACCACCTAAAAAGCAGGCTTTCTACATGCAGTGAGAAAATCAGCATTTAAACTTTGTTTCTGTTAATAGCCCTATATTCATTTTCATGGACTAGAGAAATGGAATTAAGGGAAGAAATGGAAGGAATCAAGATAAGAGATATACAAAGATCCCAGGCTGCATCCAGATCCCAAGTACAGTTGTATCTGAGACCCAATTCTAGTCCTACTCTTGGAATTGGGAGAGGTCCTTGTATCCTTTCTAGAAACTCCCTTGAAAATGCAAACTTACTTCAGTGGGAGGCCCTTATTTGCAAAAAAATCGCTTATAGCCATAAAAATTCAATACTGCTAAGAGGCCATTATTGGACTGCTAATAGTTCTGGGGTTCTATAATAAGTACTGGAAAACTGGCCATTAATCTTCAGCATCCTTGGTTTACACAAATCCACACAAGCACAGAAGGCAGAGGAAATACTATCTTGAATAGTGATGGATTTCTCATAATACCTAAAAAGGTCAATAGGGGTCTCTCATGATTCACTTAACTGCTTTTCACAATGACAGCACTGTTTGTATGGACTTAGAAACTTAAGATCACTTTCATGATCATGGTAATATGTTATACTAAGCGTATCTGTATGAATGAGACAGATTTAACTTTATAGTGCTAAAACAATTCCTACAATTCCCTACCATTCTGAAAATATTTTCTTAGTAACTTAAAGTTTCCAGTTCAAATACAGCATTCTTTTTTTTTTTTTTTTAAAGATTTATTTTTTTTTTTATTTATACATACAAGTTGGGGTACAGGCCAAAGGCATGGGGCGGCGAGAGGGTTCACCAGAGACAGAGCAGGGAGCAGAACAGGCAGATCAGAAATACACTGCTGAGGGGAGCAGCGGGCGAGGCAGGAGAGGTCTGCCGCGCCATATGGGATTCTCCCCGGCCGGGCGTCGAACTCGCGTCGCCGCTGCCAACAGCTCCACAGCGCAGCGCTTAACCGCTGCGCCACCAGGGAGGCCCCAAATACAGCATTCTTATCAGAACAATAGCTTTAGTTGGTACTCATGGGATTGCAGTATATTCTTGGGGTGCTAGAAGGCACTGTAAGACAAGAGACTCTCCACATAGCCACTCACTTAGACAGCAAGACTTAAAGACACATACTCTGTAAGAAATAGAAAACACAGATGAAAATGAAAATGTTGCCTGTGTTCCTCTTGATAATATTCTCACTTGAAAAAAAAATTATATTCCCTTTTTGTGTGGGGGTTTTAATTAGAGCTGTGTGAAATTCCTCACCACTGATGAGAGAGCTTAGCTCTTAGCTCTTGCTGTCAAAAATATTTTGTTGATTCTTTTATTCAGTGATTTCCTGTTGTCTGAAGTTGCATGTATGCTCTGGGTTCAAGGCCAGATTAATACTGTCTCTACAAGAGATTTTCTGGATAGATGACTAAAGAAAGTTAATAAGATACATCCCGGGATCCAGTGATGCTGACCTGTGTCTATTATTAGTCTGTCAGGGCTGTATAACAAAGTATCACAGACTGTGTTGCTATTGCAGTGTTGATTTCTTCTCAGATATCTCTCCTTGGCTTGCTAATGGCCATCTTCTCTCTTGTCTTCACATGGTCTTCTTCTGTGTGTCTGTATCCTAATATCTTCTGCAGGGATATCAATCATATTGGATTTAGGACCATGCTTATGAGCTCATTTTACCTGTTACCTCCAAATCCAGTCACTATTTGAGATACTGGGCGTCAAAACTGCAACATATGAATTTCACAGTTCAGTGCATAAGTGGCACTAGCTATAATGCTGTCTAAAGTGACAAGCAAGGAGGTACTTAAAGAAAACAGGTTAATAAGAGGGATCATGTGATGTGCCCTGGGCTAGGAATCTGTGCTGTGTTCCAAAGACAGTCGAACAAACACTGGACCTGTGTTTTCCCAGCCTTGGACTCCCACTTTAAGGCTGCTTAAGAATATTGTTTTTTCCTAAGATCTGGCATCTGGCCCTATTTCAATTCGCAGTTTGAAATTTATTTCTTAACCCTTCTATGAGCAGAAAATTATTGACAATTTAATTAATGTCATGGGTTAAAGTGTGTGTGTATATATGGCTTCTAAATTGACCATTTCTTGCATATTCATTAATAAGCATTCTTTAGACTTTAACTAATAGGGAGTTTGACACTAAAATGCAAGCAGGTAGCTATTGTGTTTCTCCTTAAGCATGGTTCCTTAGAGAATTGTATTCTCTGTTTAAATACTAAAAACAGCCCACTCAGTAGAGGGACTGCTAACCATCAGCTATTAAGTGGTATTGCCTCTAAAAAATGAAAAACAAAAGAAGAGGGCCATCTGGGAAACAAGAAAATGTTTTTATGGGTCTCCACAGGATCCTTACCAGAGTGCATGTACTGAGCGAGAAGTCCAAATCTTCGAAAAACCAAAGAGTGATTTAGAAAAAGGAAAAATATTTTCTGAAAAGGCTAACAAAATTATGTACTCCTTCCCATATGACACATATTTTAAAGCTAAGATCAGTTTAGTTATTCATATGTTTGTGTATTTAATATTAAGTTGGTATTTACTTTGAATTGATTTTCAGCTTTACAATGATTTCTCGTAAGTTATTCTGTGAAATATGCCATGTATGTTAACATTGTTAGTGAGCCCGGCTATTGGTGGAGTTGATACTGACTGAGCCACTGGCCTGTTGAAGCTAGCTCCGGGAAGTTACAAGAAGTGGTTTATAATTTCCCAAATCTTTTGTAGTTTTGCCTACAAAACAGTAGCACATGAAGAAAAATGCGAGGAATAATTATCTTTCTTTCACTATAGAAAGACAATTTAAAGGCAGCTTACTCATGCAATGAAGACTTCACAAATCTGTGACAAAGTGAAGCATCTTCCATTTAATTGGCCATTAAAGATGGGCTTGGTAAAAATTGAATAAGCCTCTTCTATCAGAGAGAAAAAAATTGATCAAATGCCATGTATTTGAAATATTACCTCTTAATCATTGCAATAACACAGAAAGAGACTTAACACTAAAGAAAAATGAATATAGAATCTTAGAAGTTGGAGTGGCTGCTTAGAAGGACCACAGGCTTTTTAAGAGTAATGATGCCCTATGCCTTGACTCAGAAGCACAGGAAAGTGAGGTATAGGTATTCATTTGTATACAGCTCTAAATGATAATATCCATTATTATAAATAATAATATCCATTTATTGTGTTGCCCGTTAAGAAAATAAGAGGCCCAATCCCAGCTCCCAGTTGAATACTTGATCCATATTTCTTAGTCACTCCTTACTTTGACTCATGGATGCTATAAATTTGGAAAACGTTTTAGTGCTACTACATTTCTAAGCTATTTCCTGAGTGTGTGTGTGTGTGTATGTATGCGTGTGCGTGTGTGTGTGTGTGTGTATGTGTGTATGTGGGTGGGGAAGGTGCATTTTGCTTGGCCCATTTTATTAACCAAAAATGAAATAAAAAAATATTTCCACAGAATGTTGTAGAAGTCAGTAATGACCATTGATTTCACATGAATAAATCGAAATAGGCAGTGCTACACAGTGGTTAGGACTATGGACTCCAGAGTCAGACTGCTAGGTTCAAACCCTCAACCCTGCCATTTGCCTTAAGCTTGTTATTTCATCTCTCCCCAGGTTACTCCTCTGAAAAATGAGTATAGTAATAGTATGACTGCCTTGGATAGTTGTATGAATTGAATTCAAAATACATAAGACACTTGGAATATTATTATATTGTGAGCATAATAAAAATGATGGCTAGCATCACATGCCAAATAAGTACCTATACTTACCATATTAGATGTTTTTTGTTCATATCTTCAATATTTATGGTGCTTTTCTTCCTAATGATTTTTATCATTACTGTGTGAGGGGCCACTAGGGTTATCTCCAGACCCCAGTTGCTCGAGATCCAGCCTCCTTTCTTCCCCCTTTTCCTTGCTCTTCACTTTTTCTCCTCCTTTCCCCTTCATTATCAAATATTTATATAACAAATTTTAGGCATTATACCAGAATTTTAGAGTTGAATAAGGTCAAATCCTGACTTCAGGAACTCATAGTTTAGGTTGAAGGAAGGGACAGAGTTTGTGGCACAGAAAGCTAAACAATTTCTATATAATCTTGTGTAGCTGTGCTAGAATTAAGCATGAGGTTCTAGGATAGCTGCTATGAGGGGCTTATAACTCCATGAGGGTTACTGACCCATGTGAGGAAGGAGAGCAGCTTGGGGAAAAGTTTTCTGAAAAGGTAAATTCCAATTCAGCCTGCATACTGAATGATGACTAGGAATTAGCCAGACTTGGTGGGAGTCTAATGGGAGGAAGAATGATGTGACACAGAGATGCATGATGGCATATTGAAAGATCTGAAGGTGAGAAGGTGTTTGGCAGATGTGGGAGATATAAATACATCAGTGAAATGTTGGAGTCAAGTGAGTTATGAAGGAGGTCAACCAGTAAAGGCCTGTTTAGTCCATGCTAAGGAGTCAGGAATTTTCTCAAAAACATTGAAGAGCCATTAGAGATTTTAAACAGGAAAATGGTAAGAACTGATTTGAGTTTTAGAACTTTTGTCATAGCACCATGGGGAATAGATATGAAGAAGCTGAGATTGGAAGTAAGAATAGTAGTTTTAAGGATATTATAGCAATACATATGAAGAATTAGAAACTGATCTAAGACAGTGTCAGTGGGTTAAGTGAAGTAACTAGAGTAAAGAAATGCAGTTTTGGAACTCAGTGCCTGCTCAGATATGGGAATTGAGCAAAAAGGGGCTGCATCAGGGTGATACAGCTGTTTGGGGCAGCTGAGTGATGGTAAATTTAGTTACTGAGACTCATGACTAAAGGTGTGGGATTGGCAGACATTTATTGCTGCCTGTAGAATGTTCAAGGGGAAATATCTGTAGTTTGGACTTTATATCCATTATGTATACACACATCTGGATATATTTGCATATTATATGCACACATAATTACATATATGTAGATATACACACATATATATGTAGAGAGAGAAATAGAGAACTAACCATGACATACAGTTTGTAGTTGGAGACCTGCAATTATGTGTTACTATGCTAGACAAGGATATGGAGAGAGATGATAATAATTGATAATAAGTCAAGGACTAGAGATTTTGAAGCATCACCATTTATATCAGGGTAATCTCTGCCTTGGCAGAGGGTAAGGAATACTAGGAGTTTACTGTCAAAATATCCAGGTGACTGGGTATAACCTGGTCAAATGACCTGGGTAGCAGCCATGAACTTCAAAGGAGCAGAAACACTGTATGTGAACATGGAGGGGCAAAAGACCAGGGTCTAGATGAGAAGTTGCCTCCCAAGAATACTATGGCAAGAACTTTATCTGGGAATCATTTTTATTTAAGCATTGCAGGTCAGGAGCATGCAGGAAAAGTTTGATAATGAAGGTAAATTTGTTTTAAATAGAATGAAGTTCTCTAGTAAACAAATAGTTGATTGTGAAAGGAAATGTGGACAAATGAATTTTGGAAGAGTAGCCTAGCAGTGTAGAAATGAGAGTAGGGGAGGGGGAAAGATGGTCAGAGAGGTGAGGGTTAGGAAGTGACCAAGGATGGCAGTAGAAGCCTGTGAAAGGTGCTCCTGAAAAATGGTACTCCTGGTAGATGCAGTTTGAGGTGGTTTTGACATTAGCAGTATGGACCTTGATGTCTTGGCACTACAAATGTCCCTCTTGGTGTTAGAACATCAGTTCAATCAAATATTCTTGTGACTGGATTGAAGAAGATGTTTCCCCTTAACTCACAGTGGGAAGTTTAGCACAGTGTGATTCTGAGAAGAGAGTTTTTGATTTCCCAGCACTTTGAATCTCTTATATTATTGCAATTATCTTATGAATAAGGAAACATTTCTCAGGTATAAGGAACAAATGCAGAGCCACATGGCTGTGAGGTCAGAGCAGGAATGACGACCGGAATACTCAAGTTTCAAATCTTTTTTTTTTTTTAATCAAATCTTGTTCATTCTTAGTAGCAGTCTTGTATCACCTGTGTTTCCTGGATGCCTTTAGAATTGCTTAAATCGTTGAACTAGAACTTGATGCAGAAGTAGAAATTAAGTTATTGAACCTTGACTTACTGATGGTCAGAATTTTGGATCAGGCTGGGAGTCATCTGACACTCTCAGAAATTAACACTGTTAATAAAAACCCAAAATACTCATGACCAGCTTATCTTCTCCTTCAATCATTAACTCACTGAATATTTAAGTGTGTGTTTTGTTCAATAATGGCCCTATAGCTCCTTGTTAAGATAATAATCATATACTTACAATATTAAGTATAATGCTCATTATATATTTATTTAATGTAATATTATATATGCCATATAATATTTATTGAATATCAACTAAATTCTAGACACTGTTAAAATGCTTAACATGTCTTACCACATTGAATCCTCTCAACTTCCATATGAAATAGGTACCATTACAACCCTTACTTTAGAGATGAGGAGTTTCATCTTTTTGTATTGTGTGACACTCAATAATTTTTGTACTGTTTACATTTTCTGTTATAAATGCCTTAAGTTCATGAAGAGGGAAAAAGCAAATGGTAAATCAATCATTCATAAATAATATTAGGTTCAAATACCTGAGATCAAGATTTGCCCATCTACCTTGGAAAAAGAAGGGTCCAGGAAAGCAGTAGTGAGCCGACTTGTCCTCCAGATGCGTTTTATCATGTCATTGGCACTTTGTTAAGCCCATCAAACACCTTGGTGATTGATCTTATAGTCCTTAACTAGAATACCAGGGACCTGTTTAAAAATTATCCTGAAATAAAATAATCCGTTTTTTTTTGTTGTTGTTGTTTTGAAATTATTGGCAAAAATTATTGCCTACAAGATTGCGTGCCTCATCCTGTATTTTGGAAGAGTAAGCCTGTATTTCTAAGAAATAAGAGCTTATTTTTTGGGTTTCTTGGTTTTATGGGTTTGAATTTAAAGCCATAAATGATACCATAATGAATTCTGCAGCTGTTAGTTAAGTATTCTGGGAAGAGTCCAGGGTGTTCAAAAGATAGGAAAACTGGAAAAGGAAAAATATTTACCTAAATATAAAATAAAAATGTTAAGGTGATATGATGCTGCAGAAAATATTAGAAAATTTATTCAATCTTTATCAGTTCTCTGCTGGAGAGTCACATATGAAGTAAATGTTTGGTCACTCTAATGTCATATCTGATATTTTGTTTTATTCTCAATGCATTATAAGTCAACATTGTTTTCAATATTTTGAGCATTATTTTGTCGGTTATAACAGTAGGTTATTGTTTTCTGAAGGATATTATCTAAAAAAATTCCTAAATTCTCCAATATGGCTTAAATAAATTTAGAAACTATAACACTAATAAAATATATTTCTGGTTTACCTTATATATGGTATATATCTTTATGAAAGTAGTTTGGAAATAGCTTTAAAAATCTAACATGTTAAGACACAAAAGAAACTGGAAGGAGATAATAATGAAGGCTATATCCTAATGAGTAAAAAAAATGGATAAGTATAGAAAGACAATACAGACCATTCAGCCTACCCCCCAAATTTGCGTGTATTCTATACCATTAATTAACTGTTAATTATCTTAAGATTACACATCTACTGTGTATCCTTCACCTAAATAACATTACATTCATTAATCAAGTTCTTATCACTTCAGAACAATTTCACATTTATTACCTAATTGATCTCCCCAAATTTCTCTTGAAGATTGGCAAAGTGCTCTTAGTCCTTTCTTACGATATGCATAAAATTATCATAATTAATAATTCTAAACCTTAGCTTAAAAAATAAAAGAGAACCCACCCATAAATTTAGCACATATTTTTTAATGCTTTCCAAACCTTTGACCATAAGTGTAATTAATGTGTAGCATAGGCAGGAAGATATGATCTAGTAGTTGTGCTCAATAAATACTTCCTATGTGCCTATGACCTTCTAGTAGGATTGCAGAAGAACAAATGCATGCTTCTGCTTTCATGGAACTTATTTCCAATAGGCAAGAAATATTTGCTATTTATGTATTTATTTTTATGTCGGTTTGTTATGTTAATATTAAGTTAATATTATGTTAATATATAATATTTATTATGTTAGCCAATGATTGTACTTTGAAAAAAAATAAAGAAGAGGATACTGAGTGAAGGGAGCTTCTATTTTATAAAATGTAGTCAAGAAATACTTCTCTTATGGGATATATGAGCAGGCACTTGAGTGAAGGAAGAATGTGAATCTATTGGGGGGTAGAGGCTTTTCAGATAGGGAAAAGCATGTGCAAAGACCTTGAGGTTAATATAGCCATGAAAAATTAAGAAACTCTAAATGGTTGCAAAGAATTGCAGGTTAAAACAATATTAAGCGACCTATTTACCTGTTGGCTGACAACCAGAATCTTGATTCAAGTATTTATCTATAAAAATATTTAAAGGGGGGGACTTAATGTATACTTTCTAAAGACTTTAAAATAATTGGAGAATGATTAAACCCATACCTTATAAGACTTACCTAAATTCTGTTAAATCCTCCAAATTATAAATGGGTATATAGTAAGTTCTTTTTTCCTTATAAAAGATTCACTGCTTTTGGAGATTATAGATAAGAAAGTAATTCCTGTGACAATTTACAGGGCATGTGTCTAGGAAATAAAGAAGGTTACAGTGTCTTTCTAGCTGACATGGAAGTGGTCAAAGGAAAACCAGTTTATATGAAGGGATTGTAGAGAGTTTGCAGTGGTGTGATGGTGAGAGAGTGGACTTTAGCAGCTGATGCTAGCACAGAGATCAAAGAAACCAGATAGTAGGAAGCACTTCTGAGCAGATATGGACAGAAAATTTTAATGACTAAATGACTTAAGCTTGATTACTGGGGAAGGTAGCATAATCCCATAAAATCATAGGTTCTCTAGGGAGGAAAATGGAGGAATAAGGAAGGAATAGTTAAACATTAAATGAGTTTTTCTAATAAAAAATATGATTTAGTAATACTCAAAAGAGATTACTGAACCTAAGAGGACCAAGCTCCTTTAAAAGTATTTGGACTATATATGTATTTTTTTAATCTACTGAGGAGAAATAGGAACTTGAGACAAGTGACATCATGTTTGGATTTTCAAGGTGCATTTTTTTGTGTGTGTGCAACTGAGTTATAGTGTGCAAAATTTCAACTCTTGCTGGATTAGTATATTTGGCATATTGCATAGAAAAGACTTACAGTAAGGCATGCAGGCAGCCTGAGCCCAAACTGATGAATTTGTAGCTTTTAAACCACAAACAATCCTCAAGAGAAGAGACATGAAATTTCTACAACTCTTCTTTATTTTTATGTCTCTACAATTTCCATTCCCATCATACTGCAGTCAAATTATGGGTCAAATTCCTCCCAGGGTACCCCTAATGCATCCCTGTAAATCCTTCAGTTTCTGCGATTTAGCTACACCCACCTTGGTTGCCTTGCTTGTCTAGTGTCTGCCCCGGATTGCCAACCCCAGATCTTTAGATGGCCTCCTACATAACTTGAGCCTTTCCCAACCAGTATCAATATATCATCCATGAACCTGCCTTCCCTCTCAAAGCATGATCTAACTTTTTAAAAATAAAGCCCATGTCTGAAAACATGAGGTCATATTCATCCTCTGTCTGGGACATCTACTCTCAGGTTATACATGGTTACTCCCTGCATTCCCTTCTTGCTTCAAGGGCTGATAAATCATTTACCATAAATAGGTCTCTGTTCCTCTGGGAGGATGTTCTAAGTCTATTACTGCTTTTCCTGCATTCACTTTTGTCCCTTAGTCATGGACAGAAATCTTCGGAGTGTAGTGTATGTGGTAGATCATACTTCATTGATTCAGTTATAAGGTATGACTTGGTTTGGAAGCAGCTAAACAATCTGCTTTATATTATTCAGAGTAAATAATATTAACTTCTGCATCAAATTTAATATTTTATTTCTCATTGCTGTCTGAAGCAGGTTGAGTGGCTCTCTTCAAAGCAGTCATGCAGTAATTCCATCTCCTTTCATCAGTGTGACTACAGCACTTCAGAATTCTTTGGTCCTTTATCTTCTAGATAAAAGTGTTCAAAAGACATTTTGGGGATTGGGCTTAGAAGCAGAATACATCAATTCCATCCACCTGCACATGAATCTGCCTTCCTTTTCAAAAGATAATGCAACTTTTAAAAGAAAGTGCATGTCTAAAGATAGACTGTGGATTATAGAGCAGTTCATGCATATAGGTCAGCACTTGTTTGCCATATTCTATCTTTAGGAATCCATAGATCAGGTGTATTTTACACCTGCAACCATTAGCACACACTAACTCCTCATCTGAGGAGAGAATGAGAAATCCCAGGCAACCACTGACCCAGCTTGAAGTCCAGGAACTGAGAATCCTGTAGTTCTTTATCTTCAAATATGTTTCTCCTTATCGTATAAGCTACAAACTAAAATAATAAGTCACCTGATATATTATTGATCAGGAGAGTATAAACTTTTTATGGGGATAAACTAATAGGGATAAAGAAAGGAAAGAAACCCTCAGAAGTTGCTGATCAAAACACTTTACAATAAAAACAGCCAACCAAAATCACTCTATCCTGCAAGCCTCTTCTTCAGATATGAAGTAGAAATAAAAGTGTTCTCAGACAAATAAAAGCTGAAGGAGTTAGCAAATTCTATTCCCACCCCCCAAGAAATGTTGAAAGGAGCTCTATTATCTAAATCAATGAGAAGAATATCCACAAAGAATTGTATAAGGTAATAGAACGACAAATTAAGGTCAAAATGGCAGTAGCAGACCTTCATATATCAACAGTCACTCTAATATATGGACTGAATCCACCAATTAAAAGACACAGATTGTATGGATTAAAAAACAGAATTCAACTTTCTGTTCTTTCCAGGGAATGCACCTGAGCTACAAAAATAAACATAAGCTCAGAGTAAAGAGTTGGAAAACAATCCTACAGTCAAATGTGACCCAAAGAAAGGTAGGGGTAAGCATACTAACAGCAGATAAAATAGATATCCACCTAAGTAATGTAACAAGAGATAAGGATGGACAATATATAATAATTGAGGAAACAATACATCAAGAAGACATAACACTCATCAATATGTACACATCAAATGAAGGAGCTTCAAAATATGTGAGGCAAATACTATCAAATATGAACAGACTTTGGGAAAACAATACTCATGATAGGGAACTTCAAAACAATCATCCTACCTCGTACACCACCCACTCCTACATATAGGCGCGCACACTTCAGATCAATTCCTTGAGCTGTTCTTAATACTGTGACACAAAGGGTCCTTGATTAGGTCCAACTGTAAGCATTTACTGAGCACTCTGGTACTGGTACTATTTTTGTTTCTGGAATGACAGAGATGAATATGTCACCTACTTTTGGGAAGTTTTAGAGCTTTTATGTACTTAGAGCTCTGGATGTGATTGACACAATGCTTTTAATGGAACTTAATTCTGTTGGGGGCAGTTTCTATTAACTTTGTTGGGATATCTTTGAATAAAGGAGGAAATAACTAAGGGAAGATACCAGATCCTCTTCAACTCTTCACAAGAGGACTGAAAATGCCAGTTGGCTAACAGATGCTGTCTCTCCTCTTTCCTTCACTCTCACGATTCTGAAATACATAGTGTATGGCTGTTGTATCCACTGTGATTAAACTTCTGCTCTTTTCTGAAATAAAATGACAACAAAATTATTAAAACTTTTTTCTTTCCTGAGATCCCTTCCCCCGCTGAGCTCCAGTGTTGCTTCCCACCATTACTCTGTTATTCTTACCCTGCTCCCTGAAATCATTTATGAATTTCTTATCAACTTATTCTATGCCCTGTTTGCTCTTCTTTCTTTTCCTGGCCTATTTTGTCACCAATCATGACTTCTACTCTCACGTATTTTAAAGTCTTGAGGAAGAAATGGATTAAAGATTTATTTAATCCAAAATTAAATCTGAAGAAAACTGAAGAAAATAGAACCTAAGTATCATTTCCAAAATATGTTCAGTAAGAGCTACAAATATCCTGAATGCACCCTGGATTTCCTAACCACAATTCCCATCCAAGTATTCTTATGCGGTCCTTATGAAACTGAGTTTTGGAAAAATTCCACTCCAGCTTGTACTGGGATGTTATATCAGGAATATTTAAGTGGGTACTTTGATCCTCCCAATAAAGCTCTCTCTTTTTTAATGTGATTAAAATTAACATTTTAGGAATAACATTTTCCCTAGATGCCATGATGATTTAAAGATAAAATTCTCAATAAGAGTGAGAGTAACTTAACATGATCAGAGAGCAACGTGGGAAAAGAAATATTTAAACAAATAAGCTTACGTTGTTCAATGTTACAAATACAAGCATATACACACATATGAATATGCATGTATAAAATATTTCTATCACTATACTAACCTATTATATGGCATTTCTACAACTTGTACTTTTATGTGATTAATGTCATGGATAGTTTTGTACAGAGTACATTTTTCGTAGAATGCTCTTGAGGTATGACATGGTAGGGTCTTGGGAAAGGGCAGTTTGCCACAGCTTTGACAGTGTCATTCAGCTGGTCTGTGTGCTGTTGGTGCCTACCCTGCTCTCCTGATGCTCCTGTCTGATTTGCCAAGGGATCTCCCTTGGACCTGTGACTCTTCAGGTCATGACTACTTAAAGAGGTGACTCAAGCTTTATTTCTATAGTACTTACTTCCTGCATGATGAATGCAGGTAGGATAGGAAGTAAATTGAGTGGCAGCTATCTTTGGATTTTTGTGTTCAGGTAGCCAATTTGGGACCCCAGTGTTGGTGGTCATACAGTCTAGGGCTAGCTGAGATCCATTTTGTCAGAATGCGTACAAGGGAGGAAGAGATGGGTGTAACTGAGAATCTTCTGCTTCTGTCCTCTGTAGAAGGATTGGAATCCATTGGAACTGTATTAAGTAGCGTTTGTAATATGTGCATGGTATACACATACTTGAATGATTTTAATTTTTTAATTCTTTGGGAAAGTAAAGATCTATTTATATACAATATTTGAAAATTTGATTATTTTAGGCCTCTCACTTTTAAATACTTTCAGAAAGCAAACATATGTTAGTAGAGGATTTTACTAAATATGCATAAAACAAAACAAAACAAAAACAATCCTGAAAGATTACAAAATAAAAATGTAGCAGTTTGTATCTGAGCAATTCTTATTTCCTTGTTTCACTCTTTCTGTTTTCCTGCATTTAAAAATAATCATCAAGCATTATTTTTATAATCAGGAGACATCATAAATATGAAACTTAAATATCTTTGTACAGCTTCCAATCTGAAATACCTGTCAATCAACTGATTTTGTATTGTTGGTACTAAGTATTACAAGGATTAAATCTTCAGTTATTACTAAGATTGTTTTGCTTGTCTTATTTAACTAATTATTCGCTGAATTTTTGCATGATTTGTTTTTTAAATAAACTTTCATAGAGAAATACTTTGGGTGTTACTCAATCAGAACACTTTATTCCATCAAATTCTCAGGCCGTTAACCAAAGAATGATATCATGATGAGATCATTAAAAGAGGCAATTTGGTGCTTTAGAAACCATTCCACACACTACTTAAGAAAGATTCTCATATATGCCAATGAAATTACAATGACTAAGAATTTTTAACATTGGTGTTATTGTGGTACATCAAAGTTCCTCTCTAGTATAACATGTCAGCATTTGAGCATAATTTATAAATTCTCTTTTGTCAAAGAATTTATTATGTTTATTTACCAAAATGGAAAAAAAATAAAGAATGTAAGTTAAATGATTTACCTAAGCGTATACGTCATCACTTTAAACACCTCTATATGGAAGTCTAGTCTCGGACATCTAACTAAGTGCTCTGTTCATTATAGCCAGTATCCCATCAACTATGCTGTTTTCTTTAAATAGTACCGATAGAATTAATTTATGTAAAGTATGTTCTATAACAGTTACTGTAACTTGGCATTATTTGTAAACTTCAGTTCGGATTTTAAAAATTATTGAAGTCTCTTAGAAAGGTCATGAGAAAGTTAGGGAATAGAGAGAGACCATGCAATCCTAAGTGTGAAAATATTTGAAAATGAAAATATTTGAAATGAAAATTTTGTTATGAAATTTTAATTCCAATAAAACCTGATTTCTCAAATTTTGAAGCTAGTGAGACATGCAGAATAATTTTTTCCTAAACAGTTTAGATTTGCTTCCGATTTGAGCTGTGTTGCAGACCTTCTTTATGTATTTGTTCCATTTTGTTTTAGTCTCCTTGAAAACATGAGGGAAGTAAAAAAAATGGAGCATTTTAATAATCTTAAATTTGTGGGTAAAGTTTGGGATAATGAAGGTCTTATTTTATATTTGGTTTGGGTTACTTTGTTTACTTTTAGCTTTAATAATATGTGAAACAAGACAAAACTCTCCAGTGTATAAGCCAGTTTATTTTATTGTGCTCTGTTTAGTTATTCAAGAAAAAAAGTTATAGAAGTGTAATTGTTGCCATCTGTTGTATTTGAAGTAAAATCTAGCCCAAAAGTCAAAAAAGTCATGGCAACAACTTATAAAAACAACTGCAATAATATCAACTCACTATGGTTACTGGTAAAACTTTATTTTTCTCTCAAATGAAGTAAGTTTCCTTAGAGGATTAGTTTAACATTTGCTTTATATCATTATTAAATTTGCCTCCAAAATCATCAAAATCTCTAATAACACGGTTATTTAACTCTCAGTCTGATAGGAGATTAGCAGATTTTCCTGTCACTCTGACTCAGACCTCATCAAAACTCCCTCTTTGAAGAGGACTATTTTTAAGAACTTTAAAGGATGATTTCAAAGGGAAATATGTGTACATGTGTGTATAAACTTTCCCATAGTATTAAAAGGCTACTGTTATTGGCAAATATAAAAACCATGCAAATTTTGCCATGTATAAGATTTTCATTGTGTCTTAAAATAATTTTTCATATAATAGTACTATTTTAGGGTATTTTTTTGGTCATGTTTTCCTTTAGAAATTGTAGTTGTAAAACATTAGGTGGTCTTTGAGATAGGCATGTCTTACACAAGATTTTCCTCTCAAGAGGATAAAGACATAATAATAGCTTCCTTTGAAATCTGCAGAGTAATATTTAAAGAAATTCATTGGAATTGCCAGTGTATTTACTCATATTTGATTTTCCAAAAAGAGAACTCCAGATTCTGTACCAAAAAAAGGTGGGGCGGGGGTGGGGGGGTTGGCTTCATCTACACATAACATACTTTTGAGCATAGATTTAATGATTCTAAATACTTTTCAAGAGGAAAAAAGAAATCAGAGTTATTGTGGACAAGAATGTAGTATATTTTAGAGAAATTAACATAAAATTACTGTTATTCATTTTTCTTTACTTTTATTATAGAAGTAAAATAACAATATAAGTTAAAAATAACTTAAAGTATTGATATAAAATTAACAATGACGGGCCTCCCTGGTGGCGCAGCGGTTGAGTGCTGCACTGTGGAGCTGTCAGCAGCAGCGATGCGAGTTCGATGCCCGGCCGGGGAGAGTCCCACATGGTGCAGCAGACCTCTCCTGCCTCACCCGCTGCTCCCCTCAGCAGTGTATTTCTGATCTGCCTGTTCTGCTCCCTACTCTGTCTCTGGTGAACCCTCTCGCCGCCCCACGCCTCTGGGCTGTACCCCAGCTTGTATGTATAAATAAATAAATCTAAAAAAAAAATTAACAATGACTACTTTTACTACTTAAGAAAGTATTGATTTACAAAGAAGAAAATAAATTTGTAATTGGATTTTTTTAGGACAATGTTTTGTGTAAGTTTTTTGTTTCAAATATTAGTAAAGTCTGAGTTAATGTGATTTACATCATTGGCAGAGTTTGTGCATGTATATACCTATTTGGTAGGAAGAAAATGTATAGAAGAAAAAAGTATTCATTTGTTTTATACATAAATTGCTCACTTATTAGGTACCAGACACCATGTTAGGTATCTTGTGAGCTTTAAGGAGTTTATAGGCATAATTAGTTGGGGATGATAACATACATTTGATCACTGTATTACTTATATATCTCCTTATTACCAGATCTACATAAGCCTAGAAGTAAGTGGGATTGTATTGTTAATATAAACATTATTCCTTTGACTATATTCCCCATCATGAAAGCTCCTTTCTCTAGTTATTTCTAGGCTTCCTTAGATGGTACTCAGATGTATTTAGAATTGGATGTTTTAGGTACAGTAACCACTTGCAAATTTTTCTTTCTCTTCTTTTTCTTCTGAAAGCAATTTAGTTATGCATGCTATAAATAGCTGCTAGGCAACCTACCTGAGCTACTGGGTGCCATAGAAAGGTGTGTGTGTATACCTTATTGCTGCTTTCTATTCTCAGAGACACTCTATATTCTGAGATTCTATTCTTAAAGACACTTTTTCTGCAATGGGATCTTCTGAACCCTCTACTCCTGCCCTTTCCTTCCACCAAACTCTAAGTAGCAAACCCATTGATGTCAGGGCATTTTCTTTGTTCAGCCAAACAGCTATTTAATCACCTACAAAAAATCTGTGCTGAAGGGACATGTCAGCTGAAACTGAACTGAGTCCTGTGAAAAACTTCACTTGCTGAAGAATTGATATACTTCAGGCTCTATAGGTTATTTTGTAGAACCTAACATAAGGAAAATCTCTCTACTCTAATGGTGGATGTACCATAAATATTCAGAATTTAGTGAAACAGTCATTTATTTTTGCTTGCCAGTAGCTCCTTCTCTCCCTGGGATTCAGATATAAATCCTCAGGAATAGGAAAGGAAGATTCTATCAAAACCCCTCAATCCTTTAATAATGGTGGTGTTACTGAAACAATCTTGTGTGCCTGTCCTCATTTCCCTTAAAGACTTTCCCACAGTTTGTTGTCTTTATGCTGGATATATTACTTGTATGCAACCTCACCTATCCTGAACTTGTCTAAATCCTATTATGAGAACAATTTAGAAACAGCTGGTATGACTGTAACATAAGAGAATAGGGACCGGGAGCTATAGGACTTTCGCAGAGTCCTATAGCTGAAATTTAAGGCATTTAAGAGAATCTGTATCGAAGGACCCACAGGTTCATGTAACTGCAGTTGATAGTAGTTTGGGAACCTTATTTGATAGCTTTATGCCTAAAAGAAATTTTAAAATGTAAAGACAGACAAAATTTTATAATCTAACTGGAGAAGAAAACAGGTAGAAGTATAAAGTGCAGAAGTTAGCTGTATGAGCTAAGACACATAACCGTGCAGTAACAAAATTAATCTCTATATCACAAATCATAGTGATTATCATTTGAGATCAATCTAATGAATGCAATTTAAATTCCTAAAGGAGGTCTGGAGATTGAGTCTTAAAAATTGAAGAACTGAGAGTAGAGTTTGCTCTCATAAAAATAAAAAATAAGTGATAATCATGGTAGTAAAGAAGGGATATTTTATAAGCTAAAGAGAAAATTAAATCTACACATTGACAGCTGCCCCTTACAGAAAGAAAATATTAATGAAACGAGACTAAGACAAAATCTAGTGAAATATTTTTAATTGGGAAAGCAGAAAAACCAATAGCATTTAAAACTATTTGTTGCAAATCTGATATCAACCAACAAAAAATGTTATTTGCACAACAAATTTAATCGAAGAAGAGTGAGACAACATCTATAGTTTTTTTTAATATGTTGATTTTTTTGGTAAAGATTTATTTATTTATGCATACAAGCTGGGGTACAGGCCAGAAGTGTGGGGCGGTGGGAGGGTTCACCAGAGACAGAGTGGGGAGCAGAACAGGCAGACTGACTGAAGCACACTGCTGAGGGGAGCAGCAGGCGAGGCACGAGAGGTCTGCTGCACCATTTGGGAATCTCCCCAGCCAGCATGGAACTTGCGTCACCGCTGCAGACAGTTCCACAGTGCAGCGCTTAACCACTGTGCCACCAGGGAAGGCCCCATCTATAGTTTTAAGAGAAAATTAGTGGCCTAGGTTTAATTTTCAATCCAACTGATTTGGTATTCATCTACATTGAAAATATTACTTGTTTTAAAAACATTAGTCATGAAATTTAAAATAAAAGTAAAATGAAGTTTAGGTAATTATAAATATGTAAAAAGCTCAAGTATGACAAGATTACTAAAAATATGAAATACACTGAAAAATAGCAGCAACAGTTAACTATCTAAAGCTTCAGATGATATTCATAGCATAATAGGGATTTAGAAGGAGTAATGAATGGAGAAATTATACAAGGAGGAAAATAAATAGCTAATAATTAAATAATAAATAAATATTTAATTCAAAATTTAGAAAGCAGAGAGAACCTGTAATTTTTATAAGCATAAAGTCAGAAATGAGTAGCCAGAGGTATTATGCTAAGTGAAATAGGTCAGAAGGAGAAATATAAATACTGAATGTTGTCACTTATGGGTAGAAAATAAACAAAGGATCAAAGACGAACTGTAAAACCAACCCCTAAAAGCTGCCCAGAGAACTGAGTTAACCAGAATGGGAGGAGAGGTGTGTGTGTGAGAACAGGGTAGGGAGCGCCCACACTTGACTTTGTGGAGCACTGTGGATGCCTCTGTGGTGGGTCACTATAATGACTACACCTGAAGGAGCGCTCCTATACTTCCAAAATAACAAGGATGTAAACGAATGGCACTTCAATAAAATAATTCAAATAGAGCAAGACAAAAACTGAAAAATAAGTAAAATATACACAATTCTAACTAATCAAGCTTAAAAGATTATACCTTTGAGAACTGACGTAAGGTGCTTACATTTAAGATCAAATATAGCAGCTATAAGATCATCACCATTTTTAAAAAAGATTTATTTATTTTTGCATATAAGATCAAGGGAGTAGGCCAGAGGTGTGGCCTGAGACAGAGTGGGAAGCAGAACAGGTGGATCTGTTCCTCCTCCTGAGGGGAGCACTCCTGAGGGGAGCAGTGGGCGAGACAGGAGAGGCCTATTTGCTGCACCATGTGGGAAGCTCCCTGGCCTGGATTAAATTCCTGCTGCAGTGGCTGTGGATAGCTTCATAGTGCTGAGATTTAACCCCTGTGCCACCAGGGAGCCCCAATCATCACCATTTTTATATAATATTTATTGCAAATTAGTTACTGAGTACCTATTTTATACCAAGTACTTTTCTACAAGTAAAAAATAGTTCCCTCTCTTTCTCTTCCCTCCCACCTTCTATTTCTCCTTCTTTGCCTCCCTCCCTCTGGAAAAAAGAAAAGAGGAATAGAAATAAAAGATGCAACTATAAGTTAGATGGTCTGAAAGTTTCTGCTAAGAATGTGACATTTGGGCAAACACTTGAAGAACATAAGACATTGCCAAGTTGCCAGATAGGTTTTGAACATAGGTTTTGAGGAATTTGTTTTCACCTTAGATATGGGAGTGAAATAAAAGATGATACCCAGGTTTTTGACTTGAGCGATTGGGTGGTAGAATTTCTGTCACTGAGAAGGGAAAAGTGAAAGGTGGAAAGTTTTTGGTGGAAAAATGAATTTAGCTTGGATATGCTGAGTTTTATGTATTGAGTAAGCAGTTGGATATGAGCCTTGTTTCAAATAGATTAATAGATGAAAATGTTGAATAAATCACACTATATTATGCATGTTAATCATATGAACTTTAGAAAAAATCCTACATGACAAATTGTAACTATCAGAAACAGTGTCTGGGTAGACTTGGGTATGTCTATCCATGTTATATTTCTATCAATCAAGCGTGAACCTTGAGAATGATATCCTATTTTAGTTAGCATTTCTTCATTTACAACTGAAATTAGGGTTTTATCTTTTTGGTGCCCATTTATATTTCTATTGCGAATTAGTTACTTCTATCATCTATATATTTCTCTCATTTATACATTTCTATTTATATCATTATAGATTTAGAATCCTCTTAGTACATTGTGTTTTAACATTTTTCTCTGGCATATTTTAATATACACTCTTTTTTTCACTTTATACAATTATCAAATTTCAGAAATTTGACCCAGAATAATAAATGAAAATGTCAATTATTTGTCTGTTTCTCTTTTAATATAGACGTCAAAAGAAAAAGACAGGAAAAGACAATACATTTTTGCTTCATACCTCTCTAATTTGCATCCTCACATTTTAAAAAAATAATCTATTTTAACATCAAATCCCCTGTAATGTAAAGGTTTGGATCATTGGAAAATGAGGCCTGTAGCATTATTATGGATAATTGATAGTTGAAATTTATCATCTGGGATTTTGTTAGATAACAAGTACCAACAGTGGATGGCATAAGGGAACTCTGAGAATCTTCTAAGGATTTTCTGAAAACCATCATCTCAGGATGACTCTGAGGTGAATCCTGGAGAGCACTATCAGTAATCTGTGGACTGAAATGTGAAACGGTCGGTCGCAGAGCAGCCTCAAAGAAGTTTTGAGAAACACCATTCTTTTGCTTGATCTTCACCACAGGTTGCTTTTGCCTCATTGTGAAGCTAACATTTTAGTTTCTCCCCATGGAATGTATTCTGTGTTTCATTCAATTTGGAGGGGGCTCTGAAATCCAGCATACCTCCTCTGTGACTTATTCTCCCTGTCCTTTAACAACAATGCATCGTTCTCTCCTACTTTCCCTCCTTCCTCTTCTTTCTATTCTCCTTTCCCACTCTCTCCCTCACCATTCCTTCTCTTCAAGTGATATGTCTGTTTTTACTATTATATCTTTGTCATCTCCGTGCTCTTAGTTTAGTTGTTCGTTTATTTCTGAACTATTATTTCCTTTTTTGTTTCTTTGTTTTCACTCTTGTTCTTTTATCAAATTCCTTAAGTTGGATAATACCATTAATTATTAGTCTTTCCTTTTTAAGTATTGTATAAGCACTTTCGCTGTACGGTTCCCTCTATTGTCCCTTTTAGTTGTATTTAACAAGTTTTACATGTGATTTCTGCATTATATGTCAGTTATATATGTATGGCTTTTTCCTTTATAATTTCTTTATTGACTTCTTAGTTAAAACATGTTTTAAAAATTCTTATATAAAAATAGAATTGTATTTTATTGACAATGATTTCTAACTTAATTACACTCTGTTCTGAGGATGTGTTCTGTATTAGACGAACACTTTAAATTTTATCGAGACTAGTTTATGGTCTCTTACATGATCACTTTTCTGTCTTTAACTTAGTGGAATGTGTTACTTAATTACTGTTTTAAAACTCTAATCTTATTAAAGGTTAATTGTGTTGTTTAAATATTCTGCATCTTTTCTTGTTTTATTATCTGAGGATATTTATATACTTCTGACATATATTCTTTAAAAATAATATGAATTGCAAATGGCTTCTGCCACTTACTGAGTTTGTACTATCAGTTACTGTGCGTTTTTATATTTGGAGAAAATCCGTATACTTTGCCTATTTTTGATAGAATTTTAACTTATACATTTTATTTCTTTATATATTTAAAAATGTTAATAGTTTATATTCAGTATTTTAAGTTCAGAGTTATGAGTACAAATCTGTTTTTCATTTTTTCTCCTTGTTGATTCTCTCTGCTTGTTTCCTTGTATATTTGTATGTGAGAGGCTCAAGGGTACAAGAGGGCAATAAGAAATTGGTTGAGATTAAGTTTTGCCAGTGAGAATTAGTATATATTTTTCTGCAAGGTGCTTGTGTATTAACAATCTTAGGCTATCTTAAATTTATTTCTTATGAATGATGTGGTGAACTGGAGCTTGAATTTGGTAAACAAAGAGAGACACAGAAATATAAATGTAAAGATGACATGTTTAGATTTCTTTTTTTTTTTTATTTATACATACAAGCTGGGGTACAGGCCAGAGACATGGGGCGGCGAGAGGGTTCACCAGAGACAGAGTGGGGAGCAGAACAGGCAGATCAGAAATACACTGCTGAGGGGAGCAGCGGGCGAGGCAGGAGAGGCCTGCCGCGCCATGTGGGATTCTCCCTGGCCAAGCGACGAACTTGCGTCGCCCTTGCTGATAGCTCAGCAGCACAGCGCTTAACTGCTGCGCCACCGGGGAGGCCTGACATGGTTAGATTTCTGATGTGGGGAGAGAGAGCAAGTTAAATTACTTAGGTAAATAGCTGAAATTGGGGCTCAATTAGGATGTTATTGCAATCACCCTAGAGAGGGGTAAGGTATACAGATATATTCTGATGGTAAGGAACTATACAATGATTCATAGTGATAGTATGTATTTACAATTACAATCGATATAAGCAGAAATGAAAATAATAAAGAATGCAATTGGTCAAAGACCCATGTCTTTTTAAAGAGGCATTTTTATTTATTGCTATAAAAATAAACTTCCTACTTGGAAATTTGGCAATATATACCACAAGCTATAAGAACAACAGTACACCTTTCTTTAACAATTCCTCTTTTAGTGATAACCAAGGAAATATTCATACAAACATATAAAAGTGTAAGAACAAAGGTTTTCATTGCAGTTTTGTTTTTAGCTAGCAAATTGGAAAAAAAAAATCTATGTATTTATTCAGCAAAATAGAAGGGAGTCACTGAAAATGAAGATATATATATATATATATATATATATATATATATATACAAATTTGGATATCAACAAAAAGTCAGAGTAGTACATAAAATATTATACCATTAAAATAAAATATATGTGCATGCATAGAATAGATTAAAAAATATATATATATAATTTCACAATACTCCTATCAGTGCATTTTTCTCTATTGCCTTATTTTTAATAATGTGAATGGATTACTATACTTGGAATTATGGTGATGCCATTATATACTTCAAAGAAGCCAGAATTTGTACTGGTTTATTGGAGAATGTACTGAACTTAGGTGTTGTTTGACATTGTGTTTGCGAGTCCATTTGGATATATCTGAATATCAGTTTGAAAGAGTCTGACTATGTAGAATTTAACATGAAGTGACTTTCTTTTTAAAATTTATGATAGAATAGCTGATGACAGATTTTCCCCCAATATTAAAACAAATAAAACATTTCCAGGAAGTTTGGTATTAAATTTTTAATGCTCTATTCAAAGAATGATAGAAACTCGTATTTGGTAGTATTTATCAGCTTCTTTCCTTTCACAGGGTAATATTATATATAATTATATAATTATATAACTACAATTATAAGATATTTGGAATTGCTTATGGATTGGTGACCATATATACTAAAGAAATATATATTGAAAAATTAAGTAATGCCATTGGTCACTGCTGATGACAAAATATCTAAGAGTGTACTTTAATTAAATTCTATAGTTGAATAAAAATCCTATCACTATTACTGCCTAGAATATCACTTTTCAAGACAATCTTTGAAAAACACATTATTCTGTTACTTTTGGTCAATTTAAAGTTTTGACTTTTTAAAACTCCAATTAACCCATTTTATAAAAACACAGCATCTTTTATTTATAATAATGTGGGAGTTCATCTAATGTATTTATAATTTATGCAAGAATTGCTATTTTATATTGACAAGGTATGTTCAGTTTCATGGGCAGGAAAATTGTTCACAAATCTAAACAACTAAAATGGAGATAAAAACTAAATATTTTTAAAAGTAAATCTATGTGTGTGCTAAAGCTAAAAACTATCTCCTCTTCTACATTCTCCTAGTAGTTCAAGCCCTAATTTCCCCTTTGTGTTATTGCCTCATCTTGGTCTTCCCATTCTCAAAATCTCCCCATTTCAATTCCTCCCCCCATTGTCTCTACAGGTAGTTAATTCTTTAAAACTTTTGCTTAAAAAGAGTCACTCCCGACTCCTGACAGGCTTAATGCTTGCATGGGAAGCAAGACTGTCTACATTTTGACCTCATCCCACTTTCTTGTCTTCATTTCCTTTCGTGCTTCAAATCATGCCCTGCAATTTAGGTACTTGAAGTTCCTGGGGGGCATGAGATATATTTTCTTGTCTTCTATTTTTGTACAAGTGCAGAGAACTTCTTTTCCATACTCTCTTTGCCTTCTCAAATTCTTATTGATCAGTTTTGATTGGCAGGAAAATTAGTCTGCAAAATCCGTTGTGGCAATTCATTTGTCTAATGGCTAAATAGATTTCCTGATTCTCTTCCATTCTTCAATTCTGACTAAGGCACACAGTTGTTTGAAAGGAATCACCATTTCAGCTAATGAAAGACTATTTTGTAACAAAGTCTTCCTTGAGGACTCAGAACAAATATTACCATGTCTGAAATCATCACAAGTTCACCCCTCTATCCCTTGGCCCCATGTACAATTCTGCTCCTAACCAAGTATTTTCCTTCCATCATGTCAATGCCACCGATGAACATGTAACATTATTTGATTAAAATGAGCATAGATTCTTTCCCTATTCTTCAGTAGTGATAATTTCTATTGTGCATTTTTGTGACAATTCAAATGAGGGAAATAATTTTTAGGCTGTAATTTATGAAGAAGAATACAGACTTGAGTTCTTGGATGAGATGGAAATAAAGATTTTATGTAAGAAAACATAAACTGCACTGTATTTCTCTTTTTTTTAATCCTTCTGGCAATCAGAGAGTAGGAAAAATTATTATAGTATATTTGAACTTCAATAATTATTGTTGTGGCATTGGTCTTTTGAAGTTAACGTGCATAAACCACCAATCGCAAAGTATTCCTTTCCACATTCTCCCTTCTCTTCCCATTCCAACAAAAAAACCTAACAAGATAATTAAAAAGTGTGCAGAGAAAAATTTAAATGTACCTGCATTTTCATATCCATGACCATGTCAGCTTCGGTTGCTCTTGTGGTCATTGCCCTTCATTAAATCATGGAGACTAATTGAGGCCAGGCCTGGGAGTTTTCTAAGTGGAAAAAAAAAATGAATGGCTGTTTTGCATTGGTATGATGCTTAATAACTTTTAAATAGATTATTTTTAAATCTATGGGATATAATCTATTTCAAATTTCAGTAGGAGCAAGGTTAAATAAGAAAGCCTCTTCCTTGGATCCCTTAATAAATTGCTTTAAAATTTAATTCTCCTTATATAACTTGCCACATAATAATAGTTAATTACCATTAAATACTTTTAACATTTAATATTTACATATTATTTTCATAATTTTCTTTTGAGTAAGATGTTTTTATTATTTTTATTTATTTTGATTACTTTTGATTTGTCATTAAAGTAACTTTTCTTAGTGTTAGAGGTGTTAGCATTATCCCTTCCTCATTTGCTTGCTCGCCTGCTGGCTCTTAGTAGTGTCAAGATAATTTTGCTTTTGTCCTTTGGTTTTCCTTTTTTGAAAAATGTCACCTAATGAAATCAGAATTTTTTTTTATGTTTTGTTTTTCTTTTAAAGATTTATTTATTTATGCATACAAGCTGGGGTACAGGCCAGAGGCTTGGGGCGGCGAGAGGGTTCACCAGAGACAGAGTGGGGAGCAGAACAGGCAGATCGACAGAAATGCACTGCTGAGGGGAGCAGCGGGCAAGGCAGGAGAGGTCTGCTGCATCATGTGGGCATCTCCCTGGCCAGGCATGGAACTCCCGTTGCTGCTGCTGACAGCCCCACAGCACAACGCTTAACTGCTGTGCCAGCAGGGAGGACCCAGAATGATTTTTATCTTTAAAAACTGTTTATTTATTTTCTTCTATACATTTTATGGTTTCAGGTCTTACATCCAGGTCTTTTATCCATTTTGAGTTGACTTTTGTGCAGGGTGTGAGGTAGTAGACTAGCTTCATTTTTTTGCATGTGGCTGTCCAGTTTTCCCAGCACCATTTATTGAATAGACTGTCCTTGTTCCACTGCGTTTTCTTTGCTCCTTTGTCAAATTTAAAGCACAGCACATAAAAGAATGGCAAGGACTCTCAAAAGACCCTTAGAGGGGCATAAATAACTCAACAAGCGTGAAGCAATTCTTACATATCTTTATTCAGTAAACATTGGTGCCCAGTATGTACCAGATATTGCTATAAGCTTAAAAAAAAAAAAAACAACTCCTGAAAGTCTTGTATTTGGTCACTCTTAAAATTTGACAGGTTTTTTTTTTTTTTTTGAGAAAAAGACAAGATGAAGGAGAAAAATGGGAATGCTTATGTGATTTTTGAGTTTATAAGTGAAAGTTTGCACCAAAATATACAATCTGAGAAATCTCAAAAAAAAAACAAACTGTTTATTTAAGTTTGTGCACTTTTAAAACCTCCATTTTGATGTCATTTATCAGAGTATTGAATGATCTAGTTTGGCTGTTATCAGCTAAGGAAATAAAACTGCCATTCCCTGCAGTCACGGACTTCTTGACCAACTCTGAATTATCTTTTAGTTTGTAAGTTCTCTCTGCCTTCAAAATCTCTGTTTGGCTCCTCTGATCTAATGGACACTTGCTTTCCATGTCTCTCAAAAACTGAGTGACTAGGGTGACCATATGACAGCTATCTTTAATCAACCTAAAATGGAAAGCTGGAAAAATGGTTATACATGGTTATGCATAAAAATGGTTATACATAAAAGTTTATAACTGAAGAGTTAGTAGCTGATAATGTCCACACTAGGAAAAGAAGCATAGTATCAGTTAATTTCACAGTTAAAAGCCCCCCCTCCTATACACATACTATACCCCCCCCAAAAAAAAAAATGACTAGGCCTGGTCCCCTTCTCTGACTGCCTTAGTCCTTTTGAGTATTCCTTTACATTATCTCTTTGGAACTCGACCTTTTTCTCTGAACAAATGAGTCACGTTTATCTAAAGCTTACCTTTCAACTCTTTAGTTTTTTTCTTCTTTTGCTTATGTTTGGGGCCTCTGGAAATCTGAGCCTGGGGAAAAGAAAAACAAATACTCGGAACTTTTCTTCCTAAGAATGCCTTGGCTCTTACCCTTTCTGTGTCTCTGCAGCAGACACAAAGCCTGCATATCCATTTCACATAGATCCTTCTCCCCAGAGCTCTTTTATCCAAAAGTAAAGTGCAGAATTTATAGTCATCTGGTGAATTTCAACACAGTATATGAACTTTTTAAATAGAAATTTTACTGCTTAAGATTTTGACTAGGATTATCTGATTAATCATTATTATTAATTATGTTAGTAGTAACGAAGAGTATCAATGGATTGTTTTTTATGTGCCTAGTGAGGAGGAGTTAAGTAGTTCACAGACATATAAGAACTCAAGATTTATTGAGTAACGATCACCTCTCCATTTTAGTCAATATTGTGTTTTATGAGCCACCTGCTGACAGTCAATAGAAGATGTTTAGGATCATGGTCCCTGGCTCAGAGGCTTGGGTCCAGTTCTTTGTCTGCCAAGTAGTACCTGTATGGCCTTGTATAAATTAAACGTGGTTTTACCCAACAAATATATATTTTAAGACATATATTCTATTTATTTACCTTTTGGCTAGTTTTAAAATTTAAAATTCCTTAAGTATGAAAATTTTATTACCTAAAATTATTATTATTACTACCTACCATTCGGCCAAAGAAATGATGCCTAACTCATAGAGTTACTGTGAGATACCATCAGGTTATATATATATATACAAAACCCTTCTCTTAGAGTTTGACTCATACCAGTAGTCATTAAACTAGCTCTCTCCCCCTACCCTAGTAGTTACCACTACTAGGCCAGGAATCTGTTATGATATCATTCTTTATATGTCATAATATTTCATAAAATTTTCTAGCATTAAACTGATTAGAATAGAAGTAATGTAAACTATAATAAAGTGAAACATTCTAGTTTAGCTATGTAGTTGATCAATTTTGAAGCAAATTCAAATCCTGGTAAAATTTTACATTTTTCCCACTTTATTTTTTATTTCTTGGATAAAAATCACTATTCTGGAAATCAGTGGTTAATTGTAGACCTGAATCTTTCAAATAAATTTTAAAAGGCAAAAGTTCTCAAGTACTTGAGGACTTGAAGATACTAACGTTAGCTATTGACTATTACCTCGAAATACTTACATGTAATACAGTAGGAAAAGGGAGTAGTAAAGTCAGAAAATTTTTAGAAAATTAGCCCAGAATAGTGGAATACATGATAATTTATATTAGTGAGACATCTCTAGTCTGTCAAAGAACAAAGATAAGGAAGCAGTTGTATTATTTCTGACACCCTACGTATTAAAGCCAGGTGTAAACACCTCAGTACTGAATTAAAAGTTCTAGCCTGCTTTTCATATTTTTTTTCTGAATTTTCCCAAGCAGCACACTCAAGCTGGACCAGTTGTTCTTCCATAAATATATTATTTGAGTTGACAATTCTGAAACTTCAAAATTGTGATGCACTCTGTTAGGAATTCCATGTCTCTCACCTCAGTTCTCCTCAATCAGCACTCCACTCATCTTTCAAATCTTAGTTCTGGGCCTGCATCCTCTTCTATTTCTTCTAAGCAATATCCACCTTGACATTTCCACAGCAGTTAGACCTGGTTCTCTAGTGTAGCATTTATTTGAGTCTGCTTGTATTTTTTTCTTATTTTTTTAAAACTGAACATCTGAGTAGTTAATAACATTTAAAGAAATGAAGTCATTAGTTAATCTTTTTATAAAGAAAATACCAAATATAAGACCGTTTTATAAATGAATAGAATATTTCAATCAAATAACATTTTCCAGAGAATATCCCACCTTCTCGTTTTATTTGGGGGGAAGGGAGTCTGCCATAAAGAATAGATGTTTATTTCGTACAAGATGCCAGAGATCTGGTATCTGGTAAGGACTTACTTCCTGGTTTACAGCCACTCTTCTTTTACCTTCCCATGGTGGAGAGTAAGTTTGAAAATTTTAAATATGTAAAATGATATGAGTTTTCTGTGTCATTATGTGATTATTATAAATATGCACTTTTTAGGTAGTTTTTCCACCTTTTGATCCTCTTATTTATCCTCATTTTAGTATGATGGATAGAATATTAAATACATTGATAATAAGATTAGGTACAGACAATAAAGAACTTAAATTACAGAAGAATATTATCTTGAACATAGAGGCAAAATATTCTAAATGAAATATTGGAAATGGAATTTAGGTGATTTACAAAATTGTAAACAAAAATTCTTTTATTCCAGAAATTTAAGTTTGACTTAGTTTCAGAAATTCTATTAACAAATTTGCTACATTACCAGGTTAAGGATGGGAAAGGTCACCTTTCTTAATATAAGTACATAAATCATTTGATAGGATTCAAAATACATTAATGATTTTATAAAGAAAAAGACCCTAGAAGATTAGCATTAGAAGACAATAAATACTAATTATTAAAACAAATATTATATTTGCTAGATGTTAGATGTATTCCTTTCTTTTTTAAATTTAGCATTGCTTTACAATGCTAAATGCATTTCTTTTTGAATCTAGAGTAGAAAGAATGCTTAATATTACTATTTATATTCAACATCGTTTTGGTCCTACAGTGGGTGGCAAACACAGGCCCAATACATTATATTGAGTGTCTTTGTCTACCTCATTCTCCCCCAGGATATCACAACTCTAGAGCTGTGCTTTGCAACATGCTAGCCGCTGTGTGCATGTGGCTAGTCTGCATTGAAGTGTACTTTATGTGTAAAATACAATATTATTTCAAAGGCAACACAGAAATGCAAAATATTATAATTCCTTTTGGGCGACTTGTTAAAATGCTAACATATTGTATATATCGGATTAATGAAAATATTATTAAATTTAATTCCTGTGGTTTTGTTCATTTTTCAATTGTTGTTACTAGAAATGTTAAAATTAAGTATAGGACTAGCTGACTTGCCTTATATTTCTCCTGGAAAGCTATGATCTAGACTAAATCCTACTTGATGAGCATTGGTTCAAGAAGGGAGGGGTGAAGATAACATAAATGCTGGCAAAATGGAGGGAGGCCCAACTCTCCCTCTGCACTAGGTTACAGCTATCACATGTGTGAGTCTGCAGGGGCCTCTACAGGTTAAGAAGCCAGAGCTAAAGACCAGAAATTATGCAAGGTGGGAATCTACCAATCCAGTCTGTAGAGGCTGAAGTGCTGCCACTATGGCAGCCAGTTGGGGACTGCAGCTGATCGTGACTGTTGTCTCTGGTGGCTGCCGTGAACAGCTGAAGTTCAAGTTGGGCCTTTACAGCTGGAGCAGAAATTTCAGGCTATTAATAACTTTTCCTTCTCTCCAATTAAGCTCTATGATTCTTGAGGAGATCCTGTATCTTACCATCTTTCTATCCCATACTGTGTTAGTACTAAGTATATTTAGTATGAAATAAATTCCAACTTTATCTCCTGAGTCAAATTGTAATTAATTCTTTGTTCAAAAACTTTCCATGGGACCAATATTCTGAGTGTTCTTCACTCGCTACTGCTTTCCTTTGGGATAATAAGCAAACAGAGCCCTTTCTTTCATTCCCCAGCATTCCCCAAAGGAATAGAATAATTTTAAAGTGCAGGGTTCTGTGGTGTTTTTAATATGTGTTGGAGATTCTCAGTTTAGCATCATTATTATTTGTATACATTAAATTCATTTTAAGCTGACTTTTCATGGCTTTAAATTAAAAAGCATTTGTTCAAAAATATGAAATTCCATAATCATAATACAAGTAATAATGGAGGTATTTGAGTGTCTTAGTTACAGAATAGATAGTAAAATAATTTATCTCTTCTGTTCTTGACTTTTCTTTCACTAACATTGCCAACAAATTAATTCACAAATTTACTGTGGCTATTGAACATCTACTGTATAAAGGCTCTGTGGGGGCTGAGAAATACTAAACATGTTTTCTATCTTCAAGCCATTTACTATCTCATAGAAGAATTAAACACCAATAATTTAGCAAACATAGGGTGTGAAAAGTCTGATAGGAGCTGTCAAAATTCAGAGTTGTAAGGCTGCTAGAAAAAGAGGAATCTCTTCAACTTGAGATCAAAGAAAATATAATTGTTCGAGTGACATCTGGACTGAGTTTTAGATGGTGAGTGGAATTTTGGATAAGAGGAGAAAAAGAAGATAGCATCTTTAGTCAGAGAGAACAGCATGAAAAATGGTCTAGTTCTGTAAAATGAAGTTGACTACTTGAGTTGAGCAACAATTTTGAGGACTTTTTTTCTTTCAGTAAATAATGGTAGTGTTTGCGTTGCTGATAGGCAATAAAAAGTACTGGAAAATGCAAACGTGTGATATAATCAAACAATACTTTAGGAAGATAATATAAAATTAAATAAGGTAACTTGAAGATTAAGAAGGCATAATTTAAGGGAGTGTTGATAGCAAAATGAAATAAATAATCAGGGCAAATGTGAAAACTGCTATGGAGAAATAATTCACTGGATTTAACTTTGATACCGGTGATAATGAGAATGGAAGGAATTACAACCAGAAATTGGACACTAATAACAGACTAGTGAAGAAATCATGTTTTTCAATTTTTAATCTAAACAAGTATACAAACTTACTTTCACCCTAATTCCCTTTAGTGGCAAACTTTCTCTTGTCTTCATTTACTTTTCATAATTTTTTGTGAATTAGTTGTTTTCAGTTATTATTTTTCACCATTCTATTTTCCATAAAGGCCATGGCCTCAAAATCTGTTTTCCATCAAGGCCACCCCACCAGTATTTTTTAGGTAAAGGTCTTTGATGGTCTCTTTGTGGCTTAATATGACAGACAATTTCTATTCCTTATCTCCCTTAACCTCACTGAACTATTTGAGAATAGTAATTAATTCACCCTTTCGAACTCTCTGCTATCTTGGCATCTGTGACCCTGATATCTCTTTGTTTCTTTTCCTACATAGCTGACTCTTTAAAGAACAATGCTTCTTTAACCTGTTTTATGAATATTCCTGTTTCTCAATTCTCTGTTTTCAGCCATTACATATTATTTCACACTTGTTTCCTAAGGTTTCCACCATTATTTCTAATGTCTTTAGACAAGTATTTATTGGGCATCTGAGTTTGTCAGGCATTGTATTGATGCCACAAATTGCCATATGTAGCTCAACTCTTTCTCCTGAGTTTCAGATCCAAATTGCCTATCTGTCTACTTGAGTTTATCTCCTGATTGTCTCCTAGGTCCTGCAAAGATAGCTTTCTATGTTTTGATCCTGCCTCAAACCTGCTGTTACTGCTCTTTTTTCCCAGTGAATGGTAACATTATTCTTCCAGTTGGCCTATTTAGATCCTTGGAGCCATACTTGACTTTGCATTTCAGTGGATGACAGTGGATGATAGATACCAATGTCCAGAAACCAGATGTTTTCTTTTCATGGCATAGAATTAAATACCTCCTAAGAGAAATGGGAGTAGAAGGAAGTTATTTTTAAATGGAAAACATAAAGTGAGAAATAACCACTTTTTCCCATGGAATTAACTAATGTGTGATAATGGAGATTAAATATTGAGATCGACATTAACGACCAAAAACAGATAAAAAATTTGTCCACCCGAATATATGACTCAAATTTATGCCTTTAATTTTTTCAATTACAGTATTTCTTTGATGGCTAAAAATGTTGATATTTATAAAGTCTATTAATGAAAGATCCATATTATTTAGCAACTGAACTATCAGTAAGTCTTTTTTTAACATTACATTATGAATGTTGAGATGCTGATACTAAACATTTTCCTAAACTAAAGGATATCTAATTCATATAAGACAATACTCATTGCTATATAACAAATAATCCCAAACTTAGAAGCTTAAAAAAACAAACATTTTTATTATTTCTCACTTACTGTGGGCCAAGAATCTGGCCCCAGCATAAGTAGTTTTTTTAGCTCAAGATCTTCCATGAGATTCCAGTTAGGCTATTTGGTTGTGGCTATGGTATCATATGAAGGTTTGATGGCGGTTAGTAGGGGGAGAGGTTTGCTTCTAAGTTCACTCATGACTGTTGGAAGTTCTCAGAAATTCTGTTTCCAAGTCCATCCAGGTGGTTGCCAGTAGATGTCAGTTCCTCATCTCATGGGACTGTCCTTAGCCTTTCTGAATTTACTCACAACAGAATACCTGGTGATTCAAGACCAAAAGCCAAAGAGTAAAAAAGAAGAGTATCCAAGTTAATGCTGTAGTCTTTTTATAATCTAAATTGGAAGTAACATTCCATTGCTTCTGCGTTTTACGCATTAGAATCAAGTGAGTAAGTTTATCCCACTCACAATTTGACAACAGTACATGAAACTTGTCTATAATTATTTTAAGGAATATTTGAGAGTGTAATAGTAATGATCTCTTGGGAAATTTTTCATGAAATGTGTTCATAAATATTACATTAGATAAACCCTAAATTTGCTGAGGTGAAACATGCCATTTCCTTTTCATATTTCTTCCTTTATCTTTTTGTAGTAAATATGGGTAAATTTCCCAGCTCTATCTTCTACTTCATTAATTTTTATTTCTGCTATATCTAGTCATTTGTTCAAACCATTCTCTGACATTTTTTTATTATGGTGATCATATATTTTATTTCCATTAATTTTTTTCCAGTCCTTTTTCTCAGTGTCCTGATTTTTTTAAAATTATGGTTTCTGTTTATTCTGTTGTCTCTTTAATTATTTTAATCATAGTTTAAAAATTATCTATTTCACATGGTTTCATTACCTACAGATTTTTGATGTGAAATACCTCCTATTTTATTTGGTGACTCCTGCTCATGTTAGATTGTTTTCTTGTGTGGTTTATGATTTTTGATTTTGAAGTTCATTAAGTATGCCCCATCCAACCCCTTCCTGGTAGAATGCTATGGATCCTAGATTGTTTAAATGATACTATGTATTTGTGTTTGTTCAATCGTTTTAGGACTGGTTTTTAATTTTTAGATGAGGATTCTACTACTATCCTGGGAGATAGTGTAATACTATATATGCTTTTGTTTTAATTTTTAAAGGAAAATTATTTTCCACTTAGATTCTCAGGCCAAATGGAATACCTCTGTTACAACCACAGTCTTCACCGAGCGTGATGAATTTGTCCTTCTCCTCTATCATTCAAAAGACACTCCTTCATTTTCATTGCTTTTATAGGGATCTCAGTTTCTACATCTAACTTCTCATATGTGCGAGGTCATGTTCATAATTCAAGTGGACATTTTATCTGCATCTCCTAGAAATTAAGTTTTATCTGAGTCTGATAACTCCCTGAATACCTACTAAGTCACTTTACAAATCTCTGACTTTATATTTTTCTTTATTGCTGGTACCTAGGGATTTCTCTTTCATTTCTTTCAAGTCATCTGTGTGACTTTATTCTTATTATTCTTTATTCTTATTATTTTGAATATATATTATTTGTTTCTCTGCTTTTATAACTGGGGGGCCCTTGTTAGAATAGTCAGCCAGATTTTAAGAATTAGACTAAAAAACAATATAATTTGTGATTTAACTAGTTCCTTTATTTTCTTTATTAACATTTATCTACTCTCACATTCTTGACTGTCCTTGTTTTGTCTACATGCTTAGACAACCACAAAATTTCAGATCCTTCCCTAAATGAAACCTATGTCTATATATAACCCTTCATTTCTTCTCACCCATCAATTAGTCCTTATATGTGCCTAGGCCCCTACTGTATCATTTCTTTTACCTTGTAATTTAAAACTGTATACATAAAACACTTATGGGGTGAGAAGGCATAAATCCTTCTAGCTAAAAAAAAAGGCAATTAAAGCTTTGGGGCATTTGAGTTTATCATTGCAAAATCCTGTTCTGTAGGGTAGTGGTGTGACTTGGTATAAAGAGAAGTAATAGAAATGTTCACAACAGAGCCCTAGGATATAAAAGTCCCTTTGTGTTTTTCATTAGTAGGTCATTACTTGCCATTCTTTACAAAATAAACAGGAAGAATTGTTTCCAGGTTCTAAAGTTCAAGAGTTTTGGGAAAAACTTAAAAGATGGAAACTGAAATACTTAAAAACTACAACTGAGAAACAAAAATTTAAAGATGGAGATATTTTCATACCAACAGAAATAGGATGCCTGTTTCTAAAAGCTAAAAATGTGTTTAAACATTTTCATTCAAGAATCTAAGTAGTTATACAACTTTACAATTTTTATAACCAAAAGGTGGCAGTGTTCCATTTGGTTTCCTTTGGAACTGTGTTCTCCAGAGGTATAATTTTCCCATGTATCCTACCTCTAATTTACTTTTAAACAAATATTATGCAATATTACTGTTCTCATGTGTGCCAAAAGACAATTATGATTCAGAAGAAAAAATTTTGATAATAAAAGCTTTATAAAGTTATTGTACAGAATATTTTATCTGTAAAACTAAAAAAAAAATAAGCTCTTTCAAGATCAACATATAAATGTTTTGCATCTAAGATATTCTCTTTTTTAGATTGTCTCCTTGGTGCTTTATTCTGTTTTGAATATTGATTGATTTTGTAACACCATGCAAACAGTGATTTATTTTCAGATCTAACTAACTTATAAAGGAAATTGTCTTGGCTTTTGTGTCAATAGCAGAGAATATGTTTTCATCAGTATGATTAAAAGTTTTCTTCAAGAAGCAAATAATAAATATTTATGGCCTCTGGTGAGTGGGTTACATATATGCAAATATATTCTTAAGCTAATAGTATTACAATGGAAGTAAAAAAAAATAGTAATTGAAAAAAATTTCTATCCCGAATCTTGAATCTGTTACAAAATCTTAAATGAAAGTTTACTTGAGGCAAAAATTCTCTTTTACAATTATATCCTGGCAAGAATTGGCCTCACAGTCAATTATTATAAATAAAGTCCAGGTTTCTTAATTAAAATACAAAATATTGGCTTTCCTACTTAGCCTGCAATAAGTTATGTCTTAAGGAGACTGCAATTATGGTGGCGCCTACTAATGCCACTGATGGTCAGAGTCTGTCAGTGTTTGTATAAAACCCCATTTTTTAGAGCTTTGCAACAGTGCTGTGGATTGTTACTCTCTTAGTTAAAGCTTGGCATCAAAATTCTAAAACAGAAGTTAGGGATTTTGTTTTGAGTTTGGTCTGAATACCAAAAAGACTTTCATTTTTATTCTCATAAATATGGGAAAAAAGGAAACTCTCCATTTATTATGTTTACACTTTTGTGCTTGGGAATTTTATCTCTGTCTACCTACTCTATATGAAAGTTATAATTAGTTATAGTTGGTATGAATATAACACTTAATTTTAAAATAACTTTTAAAGGAAGCCTTTATGAATTTGAATGATAACCAATTTTAATTGGTGAACCAAATTTGGATGTTGTAGCTGGTTTTATCAAAATGAATAAAATGTTACTTTTTTTCAGTTACTGAGTTAGTCACACAGTCTTTTAAAATGACTTTGTTCATTCCTTTCATGAAGAATTTCTAAGACAGAACAGGTTTGACTAGTTTTAATTTCATCTTACTTTAACTCCCTTTTTCCCAATGGGAAGATTCCAAAGGACAATAACATTGACTCTAGTTGGTCAGTAAGAAGAAGAGAAAAAATCATGAACTCTTTTTTATATCTTGGACCATACTGTATTGTTTATTTTTATTCAGTATTTTCCAGGGTATTTACATAATTTGAAAAAGAGAAATTGTACCTTCTCAGTTCAAGGAAATTATGGCTAGTAGCACATATTTCTAGATTCACATTGATTATATTTTATCAGGTGCACTTGGCTGATGGTGTTTTAAGTCATGTTGGTATAAGAAAATGTTCTTTAGGAGATAAGCATTTTGATTTTTTGTATTAAATTTTGCTGAGCTGTTTTACCAATGTGAGAATAGTTTTTATGTACCAGTTAAAATCATGACTTATATCGCTTAGACTTTGATACTAAATCAGTAAAGTAAAAGATGTCTAAATGCTTTTATTTTTTGTCTGGAGAAGAACTGGGGTGGAGGCCAGAGGTGCAGGGGTGAGAGGAGTCACCAGAGACAGAGTAG
Organism: Scalopus aquaticus; assembly: GCA_004024925.1. Taxonomy (NCBI): domain Eukaryota; kingdom Metazoa; phylum Chordata; class Mammalia; order Eulipotyphla; family Talpidae; genus Scalopus; species Scalopus aquaticus. Next base: position 117,500 of record PVIJ01002461.1, on the reverse strand, counting down.
GGAACATAACAGGCAGATTTAGAGAAATACACTGCTGAGGCGACAGTGGACTAGACAGGAGAGGTCTGCTGTGCCATATGTGGTTTAGCTCCCTGGCTGGGAGCAGTGATAGGCCATAGGGGTGATAGCTCTGAGACTTAACCCCTAGGCCACGCCACTGAGAACTTTTTAATGTTTGCTCAACAGTTGCTGTTATTTAGCTATAGGTAGATACCTAGTAAATATATTTTAAACAAGTGAATGAAAATTCAGTCCACTGGGCACCTATATGCCAAATATTGTGGTAGGCATATGGGTATAAAGATACATTAGAAGAAAGTCCAGTTTTCTAGGCATAGCTCACCAAGTTGTGAAATTAATGGTACACAATATTTACTACTATGTGACAGGCTAAATCTGATCAGGAAACTGAGGCAGAGTGTGGTTACATAGCTACGAAATAGTGGACCCAGAGGTCTGATTTTTGTCTAGTTCTTGAACATAGATTCATGATCATTGTTATCATAACTCTCCGTTTATAAGACAGATTAATTCTTTCCCAAAATCTACTGTTTGAAGATGAGTCCTGAGATGTGTTTGGCAGCATAGTAATCATTTCCTTAAATAAGTGACCTCATGGTAATATTTTTTTGTAAAATGTTCCATACTATAACTCCCATTCATCACTACCACCAAATAGCTTTGCTCTAAATATGCACTAGCATGCTATGTGCATTGGACAATCTCTCTGTGAAAGGTATGAAAGTTGTTCAGCTACCTTTCAGTGACATTGTTCTGAATAAGAATGTGGCAAATGTCATGATTACCCTTATGAAAGAATATTGACATACTTTGTCATTTAAGAATCATGACAACTCTCCAAAATAAATGTTATTAATGTATCATTTTTATTGGAGATGAAGAAACTGAGGCAGTGTTTAGGGACCTTTCTAACCTGTCACAACTAGGCAGTAGGAGAACATTACTGGAGTCATTACTGATCCCAACCCCTATGCTCTGAATTGTGTAAAGAGCTCCATTATTGAATGCCTTGTCTTTGCAGGCTTGCCTGTGTGCTTAGGGTGATTGTCTTTTGCAGTCTTTGGTCATATGTTGCTTAATTGCATCAAAGCTAAGCAAACAGATTCTTCCTTTCTTTTCATTCACTAAATTAAAAAACAAATTACATCCCTTACCACTAGTGGAAACCCTCAGGGTAGATGTGCATTTTAAATATCTTCACTTGAAACATGAAGGAACAGTTCTTCAAACCTTTTATTTATTTTTTGTCACTGCATTGGGATACCATGGGAACATATTTGAAATAAATTGATAAAATAAGGAGTGGATATCACCAAAGAGAAAAAGGCTGTTGTGTCCTTCAAGACGTTAAGAGATTGTATATAAAGATAACTGTGTAAAATCCCTGACTTTGTCTAACTTTAACTCTCTGTAGACATAACAACCTTCTTTGGGAAATGCTCTTTTTATAGTAAATATTTTCTGCCCATTAGAGATTACATGGGGGTCTCAGTTTATCAAAGTGCGCAAACAAATGGAAAGGCTTACATGACTCTAATTTCTGCCAGGCCATGTGCGCATGATAATGGTATGAAACACTTTGAATTTTATGAAGTACTTTCTTATACATTTTCTCATTTAATTGCCTCAACAATCCCATGCTGAGCTATTTTTATTCCTTCCCATTTTAGATTCAGAAAAATGATTCCTTCCTGTTATGAGTTGTATGATTCCAAGAGAATTTTCCAAGACCATTTCAATAGTAAGTGGCAAAATCAAGATACAAATTTAGTTTCCTGGCTATAAATGCCATGTACTTTTCTTACTACTCCCTATGTTCCTCAAACATGTCTTGCTTAATTCATGCAAAAACTAAACAATAGGGACATTATCAAATTGTTCTTTGTCTAATGAGTTTTTCTTAGTGATTTATTTCATGCATTTGAAAATATATATAAAAGTAATATATCTACATCTGGAGAATTCCTGGATTACTTTAGCTATAGTAGAAGGTTTGACTTAGTTTTATTTGATTAATGATTAGAAGGTAACATGCAATTGATAAAGATCATGTTAATAGAATTTTCTAGGAAAAGCCTTAAAAGACATTTTTAGAAGATAGTATTGACTGATACTGCATATTGGGTTAGAATCTCCTATTAAGAGCAGTGTGTTTCAAATCAGAATATAAAATTATTGAGAGTCAGAAAATAAAGCTTTGGATGCAAAGATAATTATTTATTAAATTCATTGTGGACTGGCATCAGGATATAACTTTAATAGCTGTTTATTTTCATGGTAAGACCACATCTCTCATGAAATTCAGAGTTAATATGTCATATTCTTAACATATTCTCCAGAAATATTCAAATTTAAAATTACGGAAGACATGAAGGGTAGTTGTACAAATTACAAATGTATTCATTGTGTTCCAGGAGAAAATAAAAGGTCTAGGCATAAACGTGTTCAACTATAACAAAAAAAGAAATACTGCAAAATAGTGAGTGTTTCAGAAAGTTTTGTATCTGTATTTGTAAGCACAGTTGAGGTATAGCCTGTAATATTTGCCTCCATATATACAGAAGCAACTTAAAAGTAAAATGTATTTATTAGAGAGGAAGAATTTTCTGTTGCAATTTTGACATTATTACTGCAAGCTAAAGAATTTGCAGTTACAAAAAATACAACTGCTGTAGAAGGAAGAATCAAAAAACTGGAGATTAGGTGGAGTGAGGGTAGGATTACCCAGCAGGAATAGAATGGTGGTGAAAGGTGAGAGATAAAGAAAACAGTCACACACTTGAAAGGGAGTTCTAGATAAGGAAAGTAGGAGGGATAAGGCTTTTAAAAATGAAGACACCAAGATAATGGGTTTATTGTAAGATGGAGGAAGAAAGATATCAATAGAATGCAAGTTTTAAGAAGGGAAAAAAGCTTTTAAATATAGAAAGTAACTGGGAAATGAAGATAGAAAGGAGATCCAGGACAAGAGGGAATTTCAGAAATACACATGCCCATCTGGAGATAACCCCTCCACCCCGTCCCACAGTCATTGAAACGTTAGGAGAGTAGGAATATTCCAGAACTGAACATATCCTGTGTAGGCATGGACACCTGTTATGTGAGTCCAATTGACTGCATTTTAAAATTAAATTTTAATGAGATAATGTGATCCACATAATATTTTAATCCAGTTTTGAAGAGAATTTTAAAGAAACTTTGTGGTCCATATGATATTTTAATCCAAGAAAATACTGCAAAGGAGAGCGAAGAGGACTGTGTGATAAACATATGCCATTTTGAGGAATATGTTCTTATTCATTCTGTGATACAGTAGCATTTTGTATATAAGAAATTGCATTTTTAAATTTAGCATTCAAATCTAATTGTTCTAAAATGACTAATCTCTAAGTTTGGGAAGAGCAGGGACTACTTTGTTCAGCACTACCTTAGAAATAAATAAAACAAACTGTATTTAGTGTATAAATGGGTGCAATAGGTTTTCTGAGTATAAACATTATTTGTTTAAATAACAATTTATTACAAACCATGGGATCACAGGAACAATCAAGGAAAAAGCAAAAGTCTTATTCTAATTTGGAGGCTCTATTATGATAGTGAAACACTTTTATTATGTGTGTAGTGGTTTAGATGTAGCATCAAGAATGTTTGTTTTGTGTTCTCAAATTTGACTACATATTAATGAGTATTAATAATAACTGATGCCTGGGCTCTTCAAGTGTTTGAATTTAATTGGTCTTTGCTGTGGGCCAGCCAGTAGTAATTATCCCAGGTATGTGGTTTGAGAATCTTTGTGTTAGATTGTTTATGCATACCATTTTAACATTAATAATCATACCCATTACCCCATTATTTGTTACTTCTTTTCACTGTCGTATGTCTTAGTAGTCAGAAATCATATCCTCTCATGTTGTAAAAATATGGGTCAGGGTAGCATATACACACGTTTTTTAACTTTTTAAAAAATGTTATTTTATTTCATTTATGCATATGAGAACTGGGGTATAGGCCAGAGGTGTGGGGGTGGAGGGGGAGAAGGAGGGGTTGAGAGGATTCACCAGAGACAAAATGGAGAGCAGAACAGGCAGGCAGATTGACTGAAGTACACTGCTGAGGGGAACAGTGGCCAAGACAGGAGAGGTCTGTTGTGCCTTGTGGGTCAGTTCCCTGGCCCAGGATCAAACTCATGCCACAGTGGCTGGTGATAGCTTGATAGCGCTGAAACTTTAACCCCTGTGCCACCAGGGAGGCCCTGCACTATTTTTGTTGTTGTTACTGATGGACAATTTCTGTGATATAGTTGGGCTAATTTGGTAAGTTTTAAATTTATCCTAGCATTTCGATGAGGATTCAGTAACGTATTGTCTTTTTCCTGGAGAAAAATGATAATATGGACAAATAGAATCATTTAATGAAAGCATCACAGATAATGGTAAGTGTGCTATCCTGGCAGTTTTGTTTGAGGTAAAGTACTTTTTAAATTTCCTTCAAACTGTGCCCTTTGGAACATATGGTTAGTGACATTTATGCTTTCATTTCCCACAGAGGATTAATCTGCTTTTCATGTGAATTACTAGGATAATTTGGCAATTCTGCCTGTCATTGAACTGTAATATTCATACAGTTAGAGTTGGTCAATATGTTGGTAAGATACTTGTTGAGTCAGCAATCTGAAAAAAAGTGTAGAGTATGAAAAGTATGAACTTGAAAAATACTAATTTCATATACCCTTCAATTTTCCTTACCAAGTGCCTTTTCTCCTGCTCCAGACATTTTCAGACCTTCCCTCCTCTGCATCTATGTGTCTACTGTATATACCTGTGTGAGCTTTACCAGGTATGGTGTTTGTTGCTAACGTTTTTAAAATAGCGTTCACTTTCATGGATTCTTGCATTGTAACATAGACCTTAAAAAACAGCAGCAACATACGGGTGCATGTATCCTTTTGGATTAGTGTTTTTGTATCCTTTGGGTAAATTCCCAAAAGTGGGATTGCTGGGGTGAATTGGTGGTGGGCTACCCTAGGGGAATACAAAATGTAAAAGACATAAATAACAATAAAAATATATATTTAAAAAAAAATAAAAAAAAAATAAATATTGAAGATATAAAAAAAAAAAAAAAAAAACAGCAGCAACAAAACAAACCAAAAAAGTATTTACAACCCAAAGGAATGAGGTATTAACTCTCATGAATAGAAATTGCTCTTTTAGGTTAGGGGCCCCTTTAATTCAAAGGCCTCCACCTAATCAGCTTTTCTTGTAAGGATAGACCAAGGTGTTTGGTAATGTGATTCATTATGTGATGGGTTTTCCTTCTGGCTCATTATGACTGTGTAGTATTGATGGAAGTTTGTACTTTGATCCATAACTATGGGATAAGATACTTAATAAGCTTGTTTTCTTTTGAAAGGAAACTTTAGTAGGCCAGGGGAAGCTATCTATAAAGAGATACACAAATTTGTAAACTAGTGTGTCTATTGAATCATTGCAACCATGGTCCTAGAGTGTAATACCTTTAAAAATATTATTCTGGAATATTATTCATCTTTGTTTTAAAAAAAAAAGTTGTTCAACAAATATTGAGCTGGTAATATATGCTCTTTGCCATTGCTGAACTAAATTAACTCACCCCCTACTTTTATGTGGTTTACATTCTAGCTAACCTCATAAGAAAAATAGTAAAAATCTTGTCAATAGCCACATTCAAATAATAATTTTATGGCATTAAATCAATAGATAGTATATCATATGACTGTAAACTGTTAGTACAAAAACCTTGTTTGAATTTTGTTGTTGTATACTAAGCATATATAGCAAGCACATAGTAGTCCTATAGTAGCCTTTCAATAAACATTTGTGAAATGATTGAATAATTTCAAATGCTGGATTATTTTTTTTAAAGATTTATTTATTTATGCATACAAGCTGGGGTGCAGGTCAGAGGTGTGGGTGGTGAGAGGGTTCACCAGAGACAGAGTGGCGAGCAGAACAGGCAGATCAACCGAAATACACTGCTGAGGGGAGCAGTGGTAGAGGCAGGAGAGATTTGCTGTGCCATGTGGGAATCCCCGGCCGGGCATCAAACTCGCGCTGCAGCCGCTGTCAGCTCCACAGCAATGTGCTTAACCTATTTTACCACCAGGGAGGCCCCCTCAAATGCTGCATTATTGTGAATGATTTTTGAAAATTATTAAGTGTTCTGCAGATAAAAATACTCCATAGTTCGCTATTTAACTGCTTAATGATCAACCTGTTTTAAATAGTCTATTAATTTGGATGATGGATACAACATCTGGTCTAATAATTTGAGTGACCAAACACTCATGAGTAAGCTAATTAGAGTCTGTATGTGATGTCCTTAGACTGGGATTTCATTAAGAGTATTCAGCTTTTAATTTGTAAATGTTGGTTTATTCTTCCTTAATAACTGTTTGAATAACTGCTCTCATGCAATAGTGTAAAACAATCTTAGGAACATGTAACAATACAAAGCATATTGGAACAAATTGTTCATTTAATAATCTTTAATAGATATCACCATCTCTTAAAAATAATACCAGCCATTTCAAAAGTTTTTGGTGACTGTATTTTATTACAGGCTTCCAGGTTTTCCTTAACAACTATCAAGCACACAGACAAAAAGTGTAGGCTGCCTATGATTACAATTGATTACAATCCCTTTCAGATTAGCTGAAGGCAAATCTAAGTCAGATGGTATTGTAGCTCCGCTCTGCCTGTCTTTGGACCATTCCTATGCAGACCATGTTTTCTATTTATGTGCATGCTGTGTTTTTAGCTCCAAAAAAAAAACAAAAACAAACAAACAAAAAAAAAAACCCGTAAACTGATGGCAATTTAATATCACGGTACCGCTCTGTTCTGCTCTTGTCCTGTATTCACCCAGAATTCCAGAGGGGCGGTCTTCCTTGAATTCTGCCACTGCTGCAACCTTCTTCACTTCCCTAAGTGCTCTCATTTACCCCTTTTTTCCTTACTCCCTCCAACATAATCTAAGATAGCTTCTCTTTAAGAATTTCATGATCATATTTAAATGATTTTGGAATGTTTTTTAAATGTGAGAGATAATTTAGAAATACTGATAACATTTAGATTGGGGATTTGTCTTATACTCCAGGTATAATTTTCAGTTGGGAAAAAGCAACATAACAGCAACAAAACCATAAATGAAATAAAAATATCCTTCCAAAACAAAATAGATTTATGAATGTTTCAACTTTCTTCTGAGCAAGTTTCCTTTGAAAGGCTAGGAAAAAAATGTAATCTGTTTATTGTCCATAGTCGGACATGAGTATTTTTCATACTCATGATCTAAATGTGTCAAATTTTAAAGAAGGAAAGAAAAAAATGAACAGAAAGAATTCTTTTATGAATTCTATTGTTTTTGTTCCCCACCAAAAGGTCATTTTTATTAGCATATAACATAGTATATACATTGTGAGAGGTGGGTTTTGATGCAGTTTCCTCTTAAAATATACTTATCTTGAGGAATAATTCTTGTGATGCCCTATGTATTTCTCTTGTCCCAAGTTTTTCAGTCTGTATTTTTTCACTGTTCTCAATGACTTATACAACTTTTAAATACATGCTTTGAATTTGGGCTGTTTTGCCTTGCAGTTGCAAAGTACTTTATCTTTTAAATTGTTCTCACATACTTTGGTACAGTTCTACCTGGTAATCCAAATGATGTGATAAAATATATTTACTTGTAATTGAAAATGAATGTGACTTTGCTTTTGGTGGTTAGCATTTCCCCTTTATTCCTGGTAGATTTTTTCTTTATTTTCTTTCTCTCATTGCACATGTTGATCCTTTTGAAAAATGAATGTTTGCCAAATCCAGTCTGAGTTGGAAGGGAAAGTGGGGGAGGGTGGATCCTAAAAATTCTGATCAAGAATACTAGCAGCTGATTCCCAATATAGAGGTATGCTATATGCCTGTTTAAGCAATTAAACCACAATTATGCTGATTGATATTATAAATCATGCTTTGGGAAAATGAGATTTTGAGGCTTGTGACACCTAGACCTATTTTTATTTTTCACTTGGATCTTAGGAAGAAAAAAATCAGCACATATGGAAGATAATAAGAGTTGTTTCTTCCTCTAGTGTGGCCAGTTTTTACTTGTAACTCTATGCTGTTCTCTAGAGACATGAAGCAAATTCATAACCTTGATAATTTATTTTAAAATGCAGAAGAAAACTGTAATATGCTTTATCTGACATATGTTTTCTAAATGTAGAGATGTTATTTTGTCTCCAAGTAATTGATTTGAATCTGTACCAATGACCAACAATTCTTAGTTGGTTTAGATATAAAATAAATAATTTCAAGAATTTTTGTGTCTTAAACAATTTCTTATTGAAATGTTTATTCTTATTTATATCTAACCTACACTACTGGTATTCATGTAAGAACTATTTTATGGGCATGTTCACTATATGTTGGTATTGGGTCTGCTACTGTGGTATCTGATGTGGCTATTAAAGAATATTCAGTAGGGAAATGTTAAACAGCATTCATCACATTTTAGTGCAGTGAATTTTGTATGAGAAAAATGATGCAAACCTTTTCAGTGTTTTGCCTTCTCCAATAAACTGAAGATTGTGGAAATATCACTTTGCTTTACAGACTTAGAAGAAATAGTTAAAAAGAAATTAATTGAGAAACCACATACCTCTAGAAAGAGTAAAGAAAAAACATCACAATTTCATAATGGTTCTAACATTTGCTTGATAAATCTACACTGGTATCAGAATACTATCCCAGACAATGAAAGTACTGTGAGCCTTAAGGTTAAGTGAGAGCTTGTAAGGAAATTATAGCTGCACAAAAACATTGTAGACTTCCAAATTTTAAAGACATTAAACATTAAGGATAAACACGTACTTTGCTCATTTCCTCGGATTAAGCATGGTATTTTAGAAAGGTGTGCACTTTCCCCATTATATCCATCAAATTTTAGAAACTCAAATTTCAATCTGCATGTAGTCATGAGGAATATTTGACTAGTGTTTATTTACATGGGTTAAAAGAAATCAAAGCACTGAGTACAACTTATGGGAAATACCTGATTTGTATGTCTGTTTACATTTCAACTGAAATGACCTAAAAGTTAAGAATCAAGACACTGTATCTTAGCGTATTTGTATTTCAACTGTACTGATTTAATAAGAGAAACAGGAATGTACAGTTTTGCTGACAATTTTGATTTTTAAAGACCCTTCAAGCTGGGTTATCTAGTTACCATTATTGAATTATTATAACTACTACTTTGAGGGTTAAGAATGTATTTACTGATAATACTTTATTTTATTCTGAAGAGATTTGACTATCAGTAGGAAAAGACAAATTAACCTCAATTCACAACACATTTTATTTTTTAAGAAGTAAACTTTAATAACTTATAAAAGCTAGAAATAAACTCAAATATAGATCTGAGACATAGCATGTTAATTTAACCACAACCTGAAACTTAATATAGAAGTATATTAAGTGAAAGATCTGAAAGAATGCTATATAAAATTGGTGTCAAAAATTTCAGTCTGTTTCTTGAAAATTGGCTTTTTCCCCCCCCTTAGAACTTATATGCCCCATGCATCACTGCACTGTGTTAGATGTGTGTCTATAATATTGTGAAAATGGAGGCTTTTCTGGTAGCAAAAGGGTTAAGTTCTTTTTGCTTTACCAGTTTCAAATTACAATGAGAAGCCTCTTCTTTCCCAGCAGGGTTGTGCTTACATTACTCTTTAGATCTCCCTTGAAGAGGGCTGGTATATTTGTGCCTGCTGGAGGTGGAATTAACAGTGAGAAGGAGAAAGGGATTGAATGGATTTATAGGAAGGTTTTCAAGTAAATTCAGGGAAACACGTTTACTTGAATAGTACAACCTTGAGTCTTATTTTACACTAAGGCGACACAAAAGATGTTAAAGTTATCACCAAGCTGCCGGACAATTATATATTCCAACACCAAGGTGCAGATCAGCATAGATCTGTGATACAGAAATCAGGATTTGTCTTGGAAAGAGCTCAAGGGTTGAGAAGAACTCAAGAGCAAGTGAAGATAACTTTGGGATCTACAGTTTATCAGAAGATCAACTTTTGTTCATTCAAATATCAAAGGCCTGATTATCATAAATTCATATAGGAATGCATAGGTCATCTGATCAAATAATATTAGACGTCTTCTACATCAATGCAGCAAAAACTCTTAACAACTGTGGATAAGTGGAGATCCGAGATTCAGCTTTCTTAGAAATAACTACTCTTGACACATTCAAAATATTTAAAATAGGGCAGGAAAAGCAGTGAGGATGTTGTGTTCAGAACTGTCACTGTCATGAAGAATAGGTAAATTTATTTTTCAGCTACTGGGAAATTGTACCTCCTTGCAACTTAGTTGTTGTTTTTTTTTTTTTTTTTTTTTTTTTAAGAGGACAAGAAGGACTAAAAATATCAACTTTTGCTTTTGGACAAAAATGCCTCTGACTGTATTTTTACTTAGGGGTATTGTGGGTTTCCTCTGGAGCTGCTGGGTTCTAGTGGGTTATGCAAAAGGAGGTTTGGGAGACAATCATGTTCACTCCAGTTTTATTTATAGAAGACTACGGAATCATGAAAGACGGGAAATACAGAGGGAAATTCTCTCTATCTTGGGTTTACCTCACAGACCCAGACCATTTTCGCCTGGAAAACAAGCATCCTCAGCACCCCTTTTTATGCTGGACCTGTACAACGCTATGGCCAATGAAGAAAATCCCGAAGAGTCGGGATACTCGGTGAGGGCATCACTGGCAGGAGAAACAAGAGGAGCAAGAAAGGGATACCCAGCCTCTCCCAACGGCTATCCTCGTCGCATACAGTTATCTCGAACGACTCACCTGACCACCCAGAGTCCTCCTCTAGCCAGCCTACACGATACCAACTTTCTGAATGATGCTGACATGGTCATGAGCTTTGTCAATTTAGGTATGTTGTTCATTTATTTGTTAATCTATGTTATTCCAAAGTGGAGGTTTTCCTAATGGTAACGTAGCTGCCTGGTAGGTGGTCATGTTTATATAAAGTCATTTTCTATAACTGTCCTCTCCAGCTTCTGTTTTCTTTCTTTCATTGATGTAATGTAAGGTTTTACCTTAGACAATAAATCTATTTGTATGTGCGTACAAAAAACCTAAAATTAAACACTTATGGTTTGGGTAGAGTGGGTTTTATCAGATCTTGTTAAAATTTCAACCTTGCTTAAATATATGAATAAACAAGCAATAGTTTTAAAAAGCTAAAATTTATGAGAATAGCTATACTGCTAATAAAAAAGGAGCACGTATTTTTAGATGGGAAAGTAAAAGTGACATTCTGAATTGTTTTTTGTCAGTAATTTAAAAATATGTAAGTATGCATACTACTTAAAACCTCAGAGGAGGTCACTGCTATGAAAATATTGATGTGAAATTAACTAAGATTAAATAACTAAAAAGACTTCTATCAGAGAATTTCATGGAGAGATATTGAAATTTTGTAAAAAATATTTTAGAAAATATTTCAATCAAATAATTAACTGTAATAATTAATTTAATTCATGCCTATTTACATTTTCACATGCAAGAGAAATGTAAAACTAGATTTGATGGTCTTTACAAATACAAAATTTTCCTTTTTAGTTGAGATTAAAAAATTAATCGACAAATTCTTAAACATCAATAGAGAATGAATTTTAAAATTAGCTTTAATCAATGCTGGAACTTTAATGTAGTCTAACTATCAATAATATCAAATGTTAAATTAGTGCCCAGTATTTCATCTCACTGTAATAAAGAGTTTACCATTTTAAAATGATTCTATAAGGTTTGTAATTTTCTTTGAATGTTTCAGTAGGGACTGAAGGTAAATATTTACTATCTTGAGACATTAAAAAGAAAACATTTCATTTTTGAAGATTGCAGATTTTATTAACAAATGTAATCAACTTAAAAGAATTGAGAACATTTTAATGTTAGAATTTTCAAATTTTTGTTTTAAAAATGTAGTCTGCTTTGACTTTAAAAATTGACATATTTTATTATACACTTAAACACTTCCTCATATAATATCTCAAAGAAAATATTCTTTGAAAAGTCTAGCAACAAGTCTAATAAAACATGGATGTTTCTATAATATATAGTGCTTAATATGCCCTGCTCATTTGCTTTTAGCAATCCTAGCATGAAGGATAAGGTGATTAATAAATCATATGTTTCATGTTACTAGAGACAAAGCTCTCGTTATTAAGTTTTAGTAAGTCATCACTGGTTGCCCTAATCAGGTGTCCTGGAGGCCTTTTTTTCTATATATAAATTATAGGTTTCACTTGGAACTTTAAAGCCATTAGAATATAGCTTAATTCTAAATTAGTTTGATTACTTTTCCCAACATAAGTGACTTGCAAATGTGACTTATGGTATGTTTTTAGTAGTAGTTTCTAAAGTGTTATTCAGTAATTTATATTAGTTTCAGTATTTTAATAGAAAAAATATGATTCACATATTCATAAAATAAATCACTGAAAGAAGAATTAGTTCAAGTCTTCTGTGATCTTCCAGAGGAAAATGTTATGCTCTATGTTTTAAAAAATAATAGCTTAAACTTGAATCTGTGCTAATAATAGCTTTTATTATAATTGAATGTTTTGATAACACAGAAGAGTATCTGTTTTTTAGAAAAGAATTAAGTATGATTTTTTAAACTGTATGCCATTAAATTGTATAAATCTATATTAAAAAGGTAACAAAAACAATAATGAACTTCTATATAGTGATTTCTAAAACTATTTTATCTTTAAAGAATACATTTATTTCAATTAAATCAGTGACATTTTGGTTATATTGTTTAGATTATCATAGCAAAGCAGTTTAATAGCTATACCATGAAATATAATTATTCATTTTACTCTAGAGAAACAATATTGGATATTGGAAATTAAGAAAATATTTATTTTCATCTTGCTTAACTGTTGTAGTGATTTATCCTCAAAAATAAACTATATTGTCTTTTCTTTTTAAAACTGTTCTAAGCTAACTGTCTCATATGAAATTACTGACAAATTGATTCTGATACTGAGATTTTCCTGCCAGTCTCTGAGGAAAATTGAACCACAATTTTATTTTATTATCCTTAGATCATGTTCCTTAACATATGAAAATCTTGCAACCAATCACTACCTAGTAAGAGACTTTAACTTCTGTCCTTCTTCCATAATGAAATAGGTGAAAGCATACTTTAAAAAAGGTAGCAATGTAATATCATTATTAACTGCGCTAAGAATATCAGTGTACCTTAACTGTCATTCTTTAACAAATATTTGCAACTTGCCTCAAGTTCTTTTAACACTCAGAAGATTATATTTTGGTTTTATTTTTTAGTGTCTTAAAAGAATACATTATTTTGCAACGACTAAGGGCAAATGATCAAATTAGCAATAAGCAAGGGATTTGTATTATGGAAATCACCTGGATATTTAAATATGAGAAAAGAATCCGCTGACATTTTCCATAAGATGAATTACATAAAACAGATCTACTAGCATTCTTTTTATTAAAGTTTGCATTTATAATTTTCAAATGAAAAAGTGGATTTTCTACAATTTCATTCAGGAAGTCGTTTTTCCAGTGTAAGTTTTGATCATCAAGAAGAAACTTAATTCAAGCTGAATCATATATATATATGTGTGTGTGTGTGTATATATATATATATATATATATATATATATATATAGCAAATGAAACGATCTTTTTTTGTAGTGTAGTTCTTTAATTAAAAAAAAACTTAACTTTTTAAAATTTAATCCTCCTTGCTTGATGATGTCAAATGTTGCTGCAATGCTATGATAGATGTTAAGATTTGACGGAAATGAATTTTCCTCCATCAGTGGTAAATAATTAGAATTTATTGAAAGAGAATATAAAATATAAATAAATTGCCTTAAGATCACTGTAAATCACTATGAAATCAGACACATCAGTCTTGATATCTATTTTATTGATTTGTACTCTTGAAGAAAGAAAGAATTAATTGTGTGAAGAGTAACTTTCCACTCTGTTGTATTCATTATTCTAGGGCCAGTTCTTGCCAGCCTCGTAGAATCTAGCTTTCCCAGGTTGATTCCTCTGTTTTGTCCCTAGTTTTGTTGTCATTATAGAATTTTTGTGAGATAATAACCACATTATTTTGTTGTAACAGAACACTGTTCTGGTAGTTTTTTTCTTCATAGCTCTCACTTTTTCAAAAGTGTTAAGTGTTAGTTTATATATCAAATACCTTTGAAAATGAAAGGGATAATTAAATAACTTGCTTGCAATATGTAAGTGTACCTCTTATTTATATAAAGATAAACATGTAGTGCATTCCTAAAATCTTTTAGTTAGAAGTCCATTTTCATTTGATTCCTTGGTGATATTATTAAAATGATGTGACAGAGCTATTTTAGAAGAAATTAGAATAAATTTAGAAAGTTGCTTTTAGACTTCTTTTTCTGCATGTATTTATTTCTCTGATAAAAAATGAACTTTAGGTGATTAATGGTTTTTGACTCATTGATTAGCTGGTTTTGAGTCAAATACTTCTTAGATATATTTTAAGAATATATATATTTCTCAAGCATAAAGGCATATACATGTGGTGCTTACTTTTTTATATTTTATAAAATTATATTTAGAATTTTAAATATGAAATCGAAAAAAAATGCTTTCAAAACTTTAAATTAAACCTTTCTCCCCTTACTTGGCCAAGTCATAAAACTCTCCTGGTGTTAGAAATAAAAAAATGCTTATGTCCTCAGTTGACAGATTTGAAAGACATCAATGATATTTATTATTATTTTTGGCCAACTCAAGTGCCCAGTGGAGAGGAATTTATATATAGACCTGCCTAAAGATGCCTATCTATGTAGTCTCTCCAACAGGGTTATTAACACTTCTGTAACATAAACACGCCCATAAACACATGCACAATTTTCTTTCTTCTTTTTCTTTTTGGAGGCCAGAGAGGATGGAATAGGAGTATAGATGATTAAAAGCGATGATAATAGATATTCGTGGATTATGTCTGGAATTACAAATGCTGATATGGGTAAACCAACATTGCTTGAAACTTTTAACTTTTGAAGAGAAAAGAAGTTCTGAGGGTGGAGACTTTTATCTTTCTCTTCAACAACCTTTCTCTTTCATAAATTGACCAAAAGGATTCTTGTTCTCCTTAAGTTTATTTTATTGCCACACGAAGCCATGGCCACAGAGATAGTTACAGTCATGTTTTAATTAAAAGGTTTTGGCCCATCTCAAAGATCCCTCACAATTAGACAGTCGTAAAAAATTAGTAAGAAGTAACAGTTGGAACTAAGAAGGTATGCTAATACATGCTTGGGACGCCCTCACTCACCATATCCAGCTCTTTCTCTTTCATGCTTGCATTTTTTAAAATATAGCCTCCTCTCTCCTCACCTCCCCCCCTCCTCACATTTTTTGGCCCTTCCTCTTTAGTTCCATGGTCTCTCTTGCCCCAGGCTCTCTTGGCTCCCTTCTCCTTACTGCCCCCACCCTTCCTGGGGTCTGCCTTTGGTGAGCATTTCTTCATTGCCAGAGGCTTAGATTAGCTGAAAATCAATTAGTTACAGCTTGATCATTTAGGTACAGTCTCCTGTTTTCCCTCTAGTAGAGAAGGAAAAGGTTATGATGTGCCAATTGCAGTCTCCACCCATCAGGAGAAAAGCTCCCCAGGGCATCAGAACTGCTGTAGCTGTTGCCATCCCCTGTAATTCTTTCCTCACCATCCCATTCTTTGCTTCTTCACCTCTCCCCAAGGATCCCATTGACAGAGTTTAATTGTTTTTGCCTTTACTTTTTTATAACATAATTAAAATTTAAAAGGGAAATTTAAGGGAAAGAAAAAATGCAAAATTGAGCAAAAACAGGACTAATCAAAAAGGCAATTATCTTTTAGTTTATAGAATGCTTTCACTTATTCTGTTTTTAATACTTATGTCGCCTCTGCAAAGAAAGTATTTTCCTTTTTAAATTGAAAAGAGATGATGAGAGTGGATAAAGAGATGAAGAGTCACAGTTGGAGTCAGAGAACAATGAGGAAGAGACAGAGAAAGAAAATATTTTCTACAAAGCCCTTGATAGAAAGAAAATGAATTAAATGGGACTTCAGAGACTAGTTTTGAGGTTATGCAGGTGGAAGACGTGTTGGGAAATCCTCAGTCTACCTCACACTGACACAGCAGCTAATTCAACATCCCCAACCACACCAGCTCCAGGGGGAAAGCCTTTCATCCTCACACACTGAAATACCGAAGTGGGGAAAAGGGAGTGACTCTCAGTGTGTGTGTACAAGGACCGTACAGACAGGCTACTCACATTTACAGTCATAAATAATGTAGTAGCTCAGCTTGAAAAAACCACAGGTTAAAGGAAGAGGCTTCCCTGACGCACAGAGAGGGGTTGAGATCAGAGGAGCCACTGAAAAGCTTGGAGTGAAACAATGAAGCCCTTGTTCTCAGTAATATTTATTGAGTGCTTCTTTGCACCTTAAGTTCATATTTTATTGACTGGGCGGTGGGGTTTCCCCATTTGCTCATCTCTTAAAATAGTACCTTTGGCTAAGATAGCCTTTAAAACATACCAGTCATCCCTACAACCGACTCATTTATTTGGAGGGAAAAGGAATCTTTTGATTTTGATGTCAGATTGGGGTGCTTAAGCTCTAGTCATAGATCTTAACATTATCACAGTAAGATAAAAATAATCATGAATGTTCACCTGCCTTTTTCAGAGATGTTTGCATGACTACACATAACCAAGTAATAAACCCTGATGTATATGAATTTTGTCTAACTGGTTGTGGTAAAATCATAATCTAAACAGGTAGGAACACAATCTATCACAATGTAGAAAGTTTAAAATGAGAAAAATATTGTTTGTACATTAGTATGAAGGATCTGTAACTAAAAGAAAACAAGACCAAATCTCTATAACCAAAGAGAGTTCTACTTATTTAGAAGGCAGTGAATTATATAAATATTATGTAAGTTTAGAAACCAAAACTTTGCATAATGATAGTTTCATTGCTATAGAAATTAACCAGGATAAGTGCTATTTTGTAATTTCTAAGGTGTTGAGAATCCCTGTTTCATAAAGTTGTGTCCTTTCCTTTCTCTTTTCATAAGCAATGTAATGTCAGTGCCTTTATCAGAAGAAATAACTCTAATTTAGAAGTAACTGGAAATAGTTAAATTATCTATCATAGCAATTTCTTTGTGGAATTAAATAACTTTTATTGTTCTTGTTATTTAACATCTTTCCTAGGATTTTAAGGAATAAAGAAAACAGTTTAAAGAGGTTAGATTTTATTCAAGACTATGAGACCTGTCAAAATAAATTATTAATATTTACAAAGTCCTCTCCCCTGTGTTGTCGTGGCGTGAGAAATTGAATATTATTTCTTGTGCGCATTCTTTATGTCCCATTACAACTTTGTGATTAGCCTCCCTAGATAGCAGACACAGTTATTTCCATAATCATAGGTTCATGCTATAATTACCACTAATGTGATCATAAGGTGTAATTACACAATCAAGCCTAATTGCTTTCCTTTTTGTGCTTCCATCACAGAAGAGAGTAGCACAAAGACCAAATACCTGCTTTAAAATCCCATATTCTATACATTTTAGTAGTATGACTTAGGGCAAATTATATAAATTCTCTCTGACTTGGGTTCCTTTTATGAAAGGTGTAGATGATAATAGCATATTTCTCAATGGTGTTGAAAAGATTAAATGAGTTCAGGGCACATGATTGTAAGAACAGTATTTGGAATATAATGTGAACTCAACAGATGGGTATTATATTAGTAGACTTGCATATGTGTCCAATAGATGAACCATATTTATAGGAGCTGCTTAATAATTTGTGGAACCCCATGCAAAATGAAAATGTGGAGCCCCTTGCTCAAAATTTATTAAATATTCCAAGGTGGTAGCAGCAGAGTATTAGACCAAGTGTGAGGCCCTTCTGAGTACAGGGCCACTGCCTGGTTGACATGCCTATGAAGCAAGCTGTTCCTGCATGTCTGATGACATGTTGTGATGACAAGAAGCACATCCTGTTCATCCTTTTATGTATTCAGTGATACATAATCATCAACATGCTCAAACTGAATCATTTGAGGAGCGTTTAACCAATGCCCTTATATTATAGGCAGGATTATTTTGCAAAACAGGGGATATTGCAGGAGCTGGAACAGCAGGGGCGCCTTTACTACTCCTGAGCAGGAGAAAGAAACAGTTATCAGAAAACTCAGAGGAGTGCAGTATGGGGAAGGTATCCTGACAGCAATGGCAGCCTTGGGAGAGAAATGCCGGACAGCCAGCCCCTATATGCTCAGTAGGAAGTGAGACCAAGGATTAAGTACCCAGAGCATTTCTGTCACATTTTCCATTGTCTGATCCTCACTTAAAGCCAGAGGACCACAGAGCCTGTTGGGGCAGATCACGCAAGTCAGACTCTTGATGCAAAAAGTAGAGAAATGTGGAGAGTGAATATTGAGGCACAAAATGGAGATATTTGGCACAGAGGGATAAATGAATATTGGGTACTTAGTCAACAAGGATTCTAGAATCACTTTAGTTTCTGTGCAAGTTATTCATATATTTGTTAACTTTTGTTGTAGTTAATTTATGATAAAATTCAAAGAAGATACTCATAATTTGTTAAAGTTTATTAGTTCACAATTTGGTGGAAGAAAGTGAAAACACCAAGAATGGCATGTTGAAAAATATACTTAAATTATACATGGGTCAGTCATTTCATTTGATATATTAAATCTGGTTTATAGCAAATTGAAATTAAACTTATAAAAGTGCAGGAGAAGTGACAGTCTCGGGTCCCAATTCAAATATTAGCCTGCGACTGTAAGTATTTAGGATAGAAAGCAACAGAACATATGCAAATGTGTTGAGCAAATATGAGTTGTAAATGCATTTTTTCCTTCTATTTAGTCTAAATCCCATGTCATTCTTTTTTAAATGGTACATGACTATATGTTAAAAATTTTGAATTCTGAGTGGAATCATATGCTATTCTCTACAGTTAAAGTTGCTGGCAGAAATGATCGGCTGAGGTAAATTGAGATTATTGTCTTTCTTTTTTACTACCTTTACTCATCTATGGCAGAGTGTCTGTGACTCCCAGAGGTAGAATTTAGTGGAAGAGCAGATATGTCTGTTATTCTGTTCTCATAAATAATCAACCACTGAGTTTTGAGGCCAGATTCATCCCCCTGCCCTTTAATCACAGAAAAGCACAGAGTTGAACAGCTCTCTCAAGTATCCTATATTCCAAGTAGCTGAGGATGGCAATTTTAAACTGATTTTAACTTCTCTCGTTATCAAAAACAGAGGAAGTGAGAGTTCGACTTGGAAATTGTGTCAGGTCCTATCCAAGTAACCTTGATGCAGGTATTGCAAATTTATTTAGTGGGTCATCAATTAAATATATTTTTTTCTTAATGTTTGTAGCTGTTTTCTTTGCTTAGAGTGAGGAGGGATTATTTGGTTCCGTAACTCTCAGGAGTGCTTCAGTAGAAGAGCTCTGGAGTCAAACCGATTTGATACACCAGCTTTGCATATAGCTGCATATTCTCCAGCAAATTATTCCACTCCTCTGGACCTGTTTCCTTATCTATAAAGTGGACGTTGTGATGCAGCATTCTAGTTAGGACTTAATAAGGTAAGATTGTAGGCCCTTGATGCCTATGTGAGAAAAGTACTCATTTGTAGTCCTACCGGCATGTAAACAATTCTAGAGTTAAATCTATGGAGTCCTGATATTAGAGGAGATCTACAGCCAGTTCATTAGATTTTGTTGTAGAAAAGCCTTGCTGAAATTGTGAAACATTATGCACATGACATTTCTTCTGTCCAAGAGAAAATGAACCCTTGAATTTCACTGGCTCTGTCTGCAAGTTGGACTGTTGATGGAGTGTGTTAGTGCGTTCCAGAACATCAGTGTGTCCTGGAAAAGGTCAGTCCCGACAGAGTCTTCAGGTGACTATGGGGCTTCCCTTTGAGCACCCAAAGCCAACATTTTTGGTGATGTACTGCTGGAAAGTGCTTTTCATATTCCCTTTGGTCAGATTCCTAGAATGAACCCATGGTTTTACTTTAGTTCCGGGTATTACCTGTACCATTTCCTTGCTTGTTATGGAGAAGGGGAAACTGATTGCAGGCCAAAGTAATAACATGCAATTAGAAAATATTTGGTTGTGAAGAGACAGGCACACTCTAAAAAACCCTTTAAATGAAGGGGAAATAGTCTTGAAGTTTTAGTGCTTATTTTCATAAGCCAACTTGTTTTCTTTTAGTTTTAATTTTGAAAAAAGTTGATTCATGATGAAAATCTTGGTAAATAAACTCCTGAACTCTAAATAGGAAAGTTGCTCTGTTCAAATTTTCACTCCTGGAGCTGTCTGTAACTCAAATCATGTTTAAATTTATGATTTTCTAAATTTTAGCTATTCTCATTACTATTTGTATCATTATAATCATATTGTTTCTATTTGATACCATTTAGCCTTAGGTATTTTCTAGACTGTTTGGGCTTTTTTATTTTTAAGGTAACAGAAATTTTTATTAATTTTCTTTGTTTGCTGTTATATTTTGAAGTCAGATAAGAATTCATGGCTTTGATCTAAAAAAATTAAACAGAAATTATACATTAACTGTAGGCATCTTTTATTTTTCTAGCCGTATTATAAAATCACTGCATTGACTTTTGATATTTTATAATATTGAGTGGGAGAATACGAATTTATTGTTTTTTTCATTATTCATGCCAAAAGAGAAGTCAGTAAGATGATCTTTACTTAATTTTCATGTACAATGAGTAAAGTTCTGAAATAAAACGTGGGTTCCAATATGCATATTGACATATTCAAATCAATGTTTCAAATTTTTCTCTTTTATACTGCCATGTCAAAAACAGTATCAGTGTATAGTTATTCATTTTGAGAAAGAATTTATCATAATTAAATAACTATCATTTTTTGTGCTTTTAAGTAATACATTTAAAGTATATGACAGTGTCAGTTATACATAATTTTAATTATAGCACAGTTATAACAGTAGTAATTAAAGCAACAAAAATAAAAATATAATTCTCGTGCCAGGTGCTGGACTAAGAATTTATATGCATTGTTACAGTTAATCTGTATCTCAACGGCAGTCAGATAAATATTTTTCTATTCCCATTTTATTGATGTGAAAATTGAGGCTTAACAAAGGTTAATAACTTGCAAAAGTTATCAGTGGGTAAGTGACAGTGTCACTACTGGAACCATGAACTCTTTGGTTACAAATATTTGTTCTTTATCACTACTTTTCAGCCTGGTAACCCAATCTAAAAATATAAATATCAGTGCATCTTTTAAGAACAATAACAATATTTTATATTTTATGTGTTCTATGTGGTTTCATTACATTACTGCAGCATGCAATAGTGAAGGAAGTAGATATCTCACATACCTGCCTATAGAGGCTGAAATTCTGAAAGATGCTTCATTCAGTCATTTGACAAATAGAAGCTGATTACCTACTGTTGTGACACAGTGCTGAAGCCTGTGCCTGCTTTCCAGCCAAGATCCCAGGGCAAAATTCTTTTGCCAGAATTTTTTGGTTAATGTCACGTACTTTAGGGAAGTCACACTAAAAATCCCTATCTAAACTAATATGATTTTTATTATTTAAAAACAGGCAGAATTAATTCTTTAACTTCAATCCCTTAACGAAATTCAAAGCATAAAATAATCCTGTTACCAGAAAACAGAGCCAAAGGAAGACTTAGAGTCCAAAAGGCATGGAGCAAAGATAGAAACAAGTTTTAACAAAGCTGAGGGACTCTGTCAGGAACTTGCTCGTATGCCTGCAGAACTCTACTGATATGAAGGGTTCAGTGATTTTTAAGAAAGTGTCTAAAAAAAAAAAAAAGGTTAGCATTTTGCACATGCTGCTTATTGCACATTCCAGAGTATAAGTGTAGCTTACCCACTCATTATTTATTTGTGTTGCACTCAGGAAATAAGGGTAAAAGGTCCTACAGTTATTCAAAATTAAGTTGTTGGATCCGTCCAGATCTTGACCTCTGACCCTAACTTCTTCACTTGCGTGCTAATAAGGTTGTGTTCAGTGTTTACTTTGTTACTGTACACATTGGAAGTGATGTGGATTAGGTTATAATAAGAGTCAATGGAGACATATTTTATAATGTGGAAAATAGCAGAATTCCAAGAATTAATATAAAGTCCTCTTTGATATATTGCCTTGCATCTGAACATTAGGCCATTAGGCAATTATTGCTTCAAGTTGATTGTTGAGAAAATTTGTATAATATTGTACAACCGATTTATTCTATATTAACAATTTGCTGTGATTGTGAAATGAGTATTGCAGCAAAATATGGATCTAAGATACACCATCACAGTTATTGGTGCTTAAAAATCATTTCATTTCAACAAAATACCAGATCATCAAAGTGAAATAATAAAAGTAGATTTAGAATGTTTTCTGTTCTATTGGAAATTTACTATCATAGCTAGCATGTGTTCTGTGCTTATGAAGTACAGATAGGGTGCTCTTAGCATTTCAAGTGCTAACGTAATTCTCGCAAAATGAACCTATTTTACAGATGAGGAAAGTAAAACCCTGAAATAAGTCATTTGTCCAAAGTCCTCCATTTTGTAAGAGGAGGAACTGGATTTAGAGTTCAAGCTGTTCACTGCTATGCTGTGTTGCCCCTATTAATGTCATTGGACATTTGTTGGGACATTGTTTAACCATTATATAAAGTCTTCCTATTTTGCCAACATGTTGTGGATTGGATTTGTAATATTTTCACTTCACTAATAATGCTTTGAATTTTGGGAAAGAACTCTAATGACAAATTTACCAAGAGTTTTATCCCTGGAGTTGCACTCCTTAGGCCTTTGAGAAAACTGAGATTCTGTGGCCTTTTGAAGGAGGCAAATGCCAAATTCACAAGACAGAGGGAGAAAAGCACTTTGCAGACGTCAAGGGTATTGTCTCTTGTGCCATGCAACCTCACTGGTAACAAGGGACATAACAAGGGAGGAAAGGTGACCTGTGTTGATTCCTATCTTTAAAAGAGACTTGGCATGAACAGGAGTAACATTTGGCAAAATAGAATACAGGCAGAATATCAAAGTTGCAAGCAGTAATAGGCCTCAAATGCAGTGGCTGGAGATTGGAATAAATTAATAGGGAGTTCATTTGGATGCTGGAAAACTGCCAATTTGCTGGCCAATATAGAGGGCCACACAAGCAGGGCTGGCCTGCAGCTAAGTATGAGTGCCTTGCTCATGATTTTCTGACCCAGTCTTGGATTGGCTAGGGAATCTCATGAGAAATCTACTAAAGTGGAAGTTTGAGCTGCAGGACCATCTATAGCCTACAAGCTAAAACATTCCTGCTGCTGCAAATAGAAACCCTGGCAGATAGCCTCTGCTTCATCCTGTTTGCTAATAGTTGGAATCTCTGTGTTCTATATAACACTGAACACTCTGCATTTAAAGCGCTCCCTTGATTTGTAGCAGCTGCATGTGCTGCTCATCTCTTGCATGTGTGGAGTTTCTTTTCACGTTGCTTACTCATCGCCCTCGTGCCACTCAAAACTAGATATGTCATTTCTGCTCTATAGGTATCCTAGGAAATAAAGGTTAAGTCCTTGGGATAATTAATTTTTTTGAAAAGAAAATGCTTCTGTGTCACTAATACATGGGAAAGAAGTAGTTCCTTTCTTTTTTTTTTTTTTAGAAGTAGTTTCTTTTAGAAAAAATATCCCAAGGCCTTAGTCTTTAATTCATAAGATACCTATAGAGCAGAAATAATTGATTAAAAAAAATACTTCTGGGACAACAACATTTCTCAAATGAAAATATTAAAGTGTATGAGGACAACTCAGTTTTAACTCCCCTCAGCTCTCAATGCCAAGCATGGGAAATCATAAAAAGAGTTACAAAAAGTAGATGTCATTGTTAATACATCAGATTTTAGCCAAATTCCTGAGATCTGATCTCTGATTTGAAAAACAGGCCAAGAGGTAGCTGCAGAGTAAAACTGATAATTAAGGATATCACCTGCTTTTTTAAAAAAGTCTGTTTTCCTTAGCACTCTCTTTCCCCTTTAACTTATCCTCCTAGTCTACCAATAGCCTGATTGTAACATAAGAAGTGTAAAGAATCTCAGTATCTGGTTTCCAACTATTCAGACTGAGGTATACTTAGCAAGTCAGATAATAAAATCATTACTGAACATTAGGTAAAAAATAATATTTAACTTAATTTGACTAACCTCATTAACATACAAAATTATATATTTATAGTTATTTAAATCTCTTGGGTGCTTTTATCATTTGTTTTTTTATCAAAATTGTCAGTATTTCGAAAGGTATATTTCATTAAAAGCACTTGTACATCTTTGTAAGGTGTATCTGAAATATTATAATCAAGTAAAATTGAACTATATAGAGAAATAGTAATTAAGGAGATTATTATAGTTCCAAGATGAAAATTTTCAGTAACTTTATTATGCTAATGAGCATTGTGAATAGATATGGGTGATATTGTTTCTCTCACACATTGGACTCTGGAATTCTCCTAACAGAGTAGAGTGGTCGCTAGTATTACAAGATATGTACTCTGACAGACAATCTTGCATGGAGAAATACTATTTTATAAAGGCTATTTGGGAGATATGGCAAGCAGAGTATAATTTGTTGATTTTATGGTCAGTTCATATCCACCATTAAAAAGAGACAGAAGAAAGTTATGATTCCATTATCTAACTGAGCCATTATAGTTATTTTTAGTTATTCCCTTCCATACTTTTTTCAATGTACTTCATCCATAGAGTTGAGCAATATTATACAATGTTGTATACTTATTCTTAATTTCTAGTATATGATTTTCCCAGTTGATTCAGATGCTCTATGAGCATATTTTTAATAACAGTATTTCAGCAAAATAATAATCTTTACATTAACTTTTTTGTTAGGTACATAATTTTTCCACTTTTGCTATGCATATTCTTTCACAATGGCTATCTTTCTATATAACTGTAAACATTTTAGATAATTCCTGATCATTTTGAAAATGAATTCTCAGAGCAAAAGGTATGATTTTTTTTTTAGGTCTTCTGAAAAATATTGCTAAACTCTATTTCAGTAATTTGTTTCAATTTCCATTTACACCAACTCTAAATATACTTTTTTTAAAAGTTATTTTTGTGTAGAAGAATTAGGGTGTAGGCAAGAGATGCAGGAGGTGAGAGGATTCACAAGCAACAGGATGGAGAGGAGAACAGGCAGGTTTACTGAAATCCACTACTGAGGGGAGCAGCGGGTGAGACAGGAGAGGTCTGCTATACCACATATGGGTTAACGCCCTGGTCTGGTATGGAACTCAGGTCATAGAGATGATAGCACTGACTTAACCCCTAGGCCACCAAGGATACCCTTATACCAAGGTTAATTACTATTTTCATTTTACCAGACTGAGAACTGAATTTAAAAATGATGTATTTATATTTTTTTGATAACATAAAAATTATTCTTAAATTTGTGTTTCTGCTACTGATCTTTCATATGTTTACTGAATGTTTATATTTTCTCCTTGGAAAGTTCTAGGTTGATAATGTTGCTCATTTTTCTACTTGCCATATTTCATGGTTGCTTATGCTTAGAAATTCCTTCTGTGAATGGGTAGTTAATAACTATTGATATTCAATTTTTAAAATTTTTATGCTTTTACACCTAACTTTACACCTAATTTGTCATTTGTATCTAATAGTTGTTTGAAAAACTTTCCAGATATTTATGGGTTTGTAAAAATTCTACCTAGAGTCCATTTTAGAAATAATTGCTCAAAAGAAAATTATAATGACTTGCTGGAATAAAAAAAATTAATATAATGGACTTTATAGTCTTTAAGGAGCCACAGTCTGAGAGTTAAAATCAGGGGAGCAAATGGGTTTGGTCTAAATAACCTTCTAGCCAAATGATCTTCTATTATTTATTTCTGAAACATGCAGATATGTATTACCTATGAAAAATGGGTTTGGTAGATGTGTAGTAAGTACCTTATTGATTGTACCAACAAATGTGGCATTTTGGGATTGGCAGGAGAGGATACTAAGTAAATACACACATTATTTTTAATTGACTAGTAATTGCTGATATTTGCCCAGTAATTACATACTTTCTAGCTTAGAACCATGTTTGATTTTTTAGTCTAAGCTTTTATAACAGAATCCCAAGATGTTTTGAAATCACTTTTTTGCCATCAAGCAAATATTTAAATGATGACATTTATGTGGGATATTTACAACCCACTGTCATCACCTTGATTGCCTACTGCCTTCTAGTTGTCAGCTACACCTGTGGTTTTGGAAGAATACTAAGATATGCCTATATTTTTGTTTGGCTAAATCTCATCTCTAAAACATAGTCTTTTAAAAATACATGTTCATCTTATAAACTTCTCTTAGCTTTGACAAATTTTCAATCATAATGTCTTAAGTTTCAATACTGTATTATAGTGCAGTGCTAAAAAGTATCAAAAATCCAAATTTAAGTTTAATAATGTGCTAACTGCAAAAGTAACTGAAGTGAAAAATCTAATAATTAGATAAATTAAGAATCAAAGAATAAGGTATATAAAGACTAGAAAAGAAGAAAAAGTTAGGGGTCAGACTTTTTATCAGAAAGTCTAGGATTCAAGGGAAAATGAAAGATACGGAACAGAACAAGTCACTGTGATCATGAACCAAATAAAACTTAGTAAAGTTCCAGCATTGAGAGCTCTTTATGTGGAAAGCAATAAAGTAAAATTCATAAAACAAAAAGATGTTATAAGTAAAAATTAATAGAAACAAAACTGTAGTATGAAACTTACCATATAATTAGGGCTGCATAATATGGTGTACAGATACATGTGCGTGCACATGCACCATTTAAACAATGATGTATTTGAGTAATACAATTAATAATTTAGTTACTTGACAAAGTTCAAGGACTGTGCTTTAAAACTTGTGTCATATTATACAGAGAATATGAGAATATACTTTTTTGGAGGATTCTATGGAATGTTAAGTAAATCACTACATGATATGTGCATTTAAACATGTGTATGTTTAAACATAATATGAACATTAGACATATTATGAAGTTATGGATAACTATGGACTAGAACTATAGCTACAGATATGTAAACACAAGAAGCCATATCAATCATTAGGTAAATGATTAAAATTACAATAAGATATACTATTAAACATCATAAAACTGACTAAAATGGAAACAGAAGAAAAACAGGACTCATTATACAAAGTGCTAGCAAAGATTTGAAGATCTCACAGGTTACTGGTGTTAATGCAAAATGATACAACCACTTTGAAAATTTTTTATCTGTTTGTAATATAATAAACATACAATTGCCATTTGTGTCCCAGAAATGTCACTTTGAGGTATTTACCCTAGAGAAATGAAACCTGAAGTTCACACAAAAACCTGTGCTTGACTGTTTATACAGTTCAACTCATAATTTTCCAAAAATGGAAGGAACTTAAATGTCTTTCCATGACATTTCCATGACATGGTTGAACAGTGTTACATCCACTCCACGAGATTCTATCAATACATGCTAAAACACAGATTAATCTAAAATACATTCTTCTAAATACCAGATCCCAAGTGCTACATATTGTATGATTTCATTTATATGAATTTCTAGGTAAGGCAAAATTATAGAGGTGGGGAACAGATGAGTGTAGGCTACGTGTTAAGCATAGGCAAGGATTGCCTACGTAGGGGTTGCAGAACAGTGATTGAACTAGTCTGTGTGCTGATTTGGCTGGCGAGCACAGGATTTTGCTTTTGTCAAAAGTCACAGGACCAATAACATATTTGTAAAACTGAATTACAAAGAAGCAGACATTTTATATTACACATTTAAAAGTGAAAAAAAATTATAAAATACAGACCAGCTCTATGTTTTCAAAATAAATCTCTTGACTAAATTGAGCGGAGTTAAATGTTTATGGAATAAGATTTAGAAAATACCATATATGAAAAATGATCAAAACATGAGTATTTGCCAAAATTTTACTTTTTGATAAATTCAAGCTTTCAGAACTCTTGCATAAAAGAATGTAAAATAGTAAGGTAAGCACTAATTTCAGCATACCCCCCCATTAAATACTGAAAGAGTAACATAGAGAAATAAAAACACAGTTTTCTGAATTAGAAAAAAAAACCTGGAGACTTAATTAATCTATGAACTGTTAATTTGGAAGAGCAAGTAATAAAGAAGCTTCTGTCAAATATAATCAAAACTGAAAGAACACTGGTAAATTAAAAGGAATGACATGTAAATAAAGATTTAATGCTTTTATAGATTATTACATTAACTCTGTGCTAATAAGTTGAGTATCTTAATGAGATGACTCAGGAATGAGAAATATGAACAGGTAAATAGCATAGTAATTATTAAAAAGATTAACCTTTTTTTTTTTTCAAGTTTTGGAGCTTCATCATGGGGAAGGGAATGGGACTGAAAAAATTACAGAAAAGCATTAAAATGTTCCAGAATGCTAAAGAAATGTTTTCATAGTAATTTTTTATAAATTGCATAACTTGGGTAGGAAAATAGGAAAAAGACAGAGGTCTTTATTTTGCATGGCAGAAACTTTAATTAAATTTGCTTGCAAATTAAAATCAAGAATCCAGAGGCAACTTTTAAAATACTTGCAAATTGAAATTAAGAGTAATTTTTAAAGTCATTCATTTACCAATTGAGTTTGATTCTGGAAATGAAAGGATGATTTAGTATTAGGGAATATGTCAATTCAATAAATTATATAATCTTAATTGATGCCGTGCCTAGGATATTAGACTCTCAGATAATTTTAATACCTACCTCCTCTGTGTGACAAATTATTTTCAATAAGAATCATAAAATGAATCCAGTGAAAAAGACCAGAAAGGGAATAGAGTAGTAATTTCTTTATTGAATGATCTGTTTATTCATTCATCCATCCATATATGTAAATATGCATGTCAACAAAATAAAAAACTAAAAAAATACAGTATAATAAGAAAAGAGGCACTGGAGTAATACTTTTAAGTTATATATTAAGTCATTCTTTTAATAAAGGAAAATAAAAAATAGTAACCAATCCATCATATTGGTCAAATATAAAGAAATGACATTAGAGTTTCTATTTCCAAACCTTCTATAAATTTGTCAATGATTATGTTAAAAACGATCATTTCATATTTATGGTAAGTAGCAGTATAACCAGATTTTCTTTTTTCAGTATAACCAGGTTTGTCATTCTTTCTTTACTTCTAATGGAACAAAGAATAATTTTTACCAATTTTAATTCTGAGAAGTTTCTTTTACATATAGCAACAGGTACACATATGCATTATACACATATATACATATGTTTTATAAACATGTACATATATTACACATGCACATCTGTTTCATATACAATACACATATATGCATATAAGTAATTATTAAATATAAGAATGAATTTGTTAGAGATTCATAAAAATCCTATTTTGCCATTGTAGAAATTGCAATACCAACTGTCTTTGTTTCTGGAGAGTATATCTAGCCACTTCGAAAAATTTTCATTTGGAATTTTTCTGCTAAAATATCCTAATCACAAAATTTAGAATAGAAGTTTGTTGTATTTGGTAAAACCTTCTGAAATTCACAATGGTTTAGAATTTTTTAAACGTTGTGTGCTGTTTGTGTTTCTCTAAATCATGTGGTACTATATATCCTTGATTCAAACAGTAGATTTGGTATAAACAATGATGTCATAATGATTGTAAAGAGAAAAGTGGAACTGAAATTAGATCTTAATTCCCATGTGTATTGGAATCAACTGTATAACCAGCAGTTCTCCACATTAACGTCCACAGAATACAATGTTTATTACAATGATAAATAGTAAAAAGTGTGGTAATTTGAAATTTATATATGCATCATAAAAATACAGCATGAACAACAGAAATGTTTCCAGTATTGATCAATGCAAAATTTTTCCTGAGAATAGTATTTTATCACTGACACTTCTTAGAAATGCTGAGGTCTGGTGATAAAAAACAGAGTGACTTATAGTTAGTTTTATTATTGTCTTTAATGAATCCTTTTTTTTTCCTTGAACCCGGAGTATACTGCTCTAACTGCCTACTTTTACTATAGCAGTGATCTTAATAGAATATTAATGGCATGCAATAAAATTGAATTTCTAATTGTTGGGGGAAGGAGTATAAAGGGGAGAGAGAGATTAGAACTAGGAAGAGAAAGAATTTTAATCATGTGGTAAAGTCCATCACAAAAAATCAACAAATACTTTAACTCTGGAGTCCTGTCTATGAAAAAAAAAAAAAAGACAACAAAACCACAGTAGCAAGATCAAAAAGTGTGCTACTTAGCACCAACAATAATTAACATAGGTCCGAAAATTCTGAAAGTCTAACTCTCCCCAGTTAACATTATTGCTTACTGTAGGAATCTAATGAAAAGGTACTAAAATAAATTGGTTTGGCTAAATGAGCAGACATAAAACTGAAATTAAAAACACACAGATTCTTGAATATAAAAAACAACCTGTAGAAACTATAAAGAAAAAGCCATCACCAACATAATGATGTAGAAACCTTAACAAGAATATTTATGACCTTTGTAACTAAAACTTTACATAAATGAAAAGGTATAAATATCAGACAAATAATTTCCTGAGTTAGAAGAGCTGTCAAATGTCACTTGTAGATTTGGTATAGATTTGCCATCATTCCAAATAAACTCTTAACTGGGTCTTTATTGAATCTTGACAAAATACACTAAAATTAATCTTGGAATCAAATCAACTAAAGTTTAGCTTAATAGAAAGTTTAGGAATTTTCCCAACACTTTAATATACAATGTAAAGTCCTACCAAATATTATAACAATCATAATGATAACTGTAGAGGTAGTATAGTATTTTTGTGTAACAGGGATAGCTAAGAGAGAAATACTAGCCTATATAATAATTTAATGTACAGTAATTTATAATTTATACTTATAAATCAAAAGGGAATAGAAAGTTTAATTAGTTAACTAATTCATTTGTTAATGTTCATTTTTAAAATATAATAGACATAAAGTATTGTACTGGTTTCCAGTGTTCATTATAAATGATTTTTGGTATATGTACATATTGTGAAATGATTATCATGATAAGCTTAGTTAACATCCATCATCACACATAATTACAATTTTTTTCTTATGGTATATTTTTAAGATTGACTTTATTAGCAATTTTCAAATATACAGTGTAGTATTACTAATTATAGTCACCAGGCTTCCCATAGTAATGTTTACTTTGAAGCCCTCATTGGGGGAAGAAGTTTACTAGTAATAGAAATGGAAAAAAGGATAGCCTGATTTAACTAGCTTCTTATCAGAAGCATGCCTTATCAGAGGCATTCTATGATATCTGATCAGAGTAATCACTATAACCACGAGTAGTGCTTAAAGTTAACAAGTGCTTTCTGATAATACTTAATCCTTTAGGTAGTTTCTTTCATTTTGTATTTCAAAATTGTACATGCATACCTTCTAAATACTGATAGGAAATCTTGGTAAGAAAAAACAGAAATACTCTCTATTTTCTAAGCCCACAGTTTCTTTTGAAGTCAAGTGACTCTGCTGCCTATCCTCTTTTCAGAAATATTCCAAAATAGTCCCTTATGTTGCAAGTCTCCTTCTAAACACCTTTCAGGAGTCCTAACACCTCCTGCCTCCTAGAAGGTGCTAACTCTGGACCCCTCTGTAGTCTTGTGCAAGCTACCTGTATTGTCTTCTTGTTCCCTCCTCTCTCCCCTCAAAAGCATTAGCTTCTCTCTCCTCATCTCTGACAAACCTAAAATAATTCCTTGGGTGACGTTAAGTTATAGGCCTAAAAAATGTCAGAAAGGGAGATTACCTACAGGCAATCTTTGTTTTCTGGCAGGGGAGGGGAAGGTAGAGGGAGCAAAATGGGAGGGAGGAACACAAGAGACTATGGTGATGGTGCATGGGTGAATTGATGGGAATTGTACAGGGTCTATACCTGATATATATATATTGTGTGTGTGTGTTTGTGTGTGTGTGTGTGTGTGTATAAATATATGTGTGTGTATATATAGAATAATTATATGTGTGTGTATAATCATATGTGTGTGTATGTATAGAAAAATTATAATCTTCCTTTTTCTTATTCTATCAAAATAGTAAAAGACAACAAAATGTAACACAACAGTTAATGGTACTATTATTCGTACTCTGGAAATATATAGAAATCTGGAACACAAAATCTCCTTTAAGAAGTTTACAGTCTACTAGAAAAATCACAAGAACTTTAGTATGTTCCCTCTATGCTGAGAATTTCGAGGGCCGTCATCATAAACAGATGTTGAACTTTGCCAAATGCTTTCTCAGCACTGTTTACAATAGGTAAGATATGGTAACAACCCAAATTCCCAAAAATAGATGACTGGATTAAGAAGATGTGGTCTATATACACAATGGAACACTATTCAGCAATCAAAAAAGATAAACTTATGTCATTTGCAGCAATTTGGATGGAGCTGGAAAGGATTATGCTCAGTGAAATAAGTCACGAAGAAAAAGAAAAATATCAGAGGAATATAGGAGAACCAAATGAGTGATCAGGAAAAAATAATAATAAATAAAAAACCAAAATTAACAGAGAGCTATAAATCAGAGACATATTTCAGGGAAGGGAAAGGTAGAAGGATCAAAAAAAGGGAGGGAAAAGCACAAGGGACTGTGGTGAGGGTGCAGGGGTGAATTGGTGGTGGGAATTTCACGGGGACTACACCTGAGAGGAGAAAGCAAATACTGTATAGAAATGAACAATGATGTAAAAAATATGTACATCAATAAATTAAAAAAAAAACTTTGCTTATAACCACCTTTTACCATGTATATGCTTTGAAATCACAAAATGTATACTACAAATATGTCTTATCATTTAAACCATTATACAATCTTTAATGTAAACCTGTTTAGTATGCCCCATATGTAGATGTGGAAGTTGAAGTTTGGAGAGGCCTAGAAACTTGTCCCAGATCATGCAACTAAG
Organism: Scalopus aquaticus; assembly: GCA_004024925.1. Taxonomy (NCBI): domain Eukaryota; kingdom Metazoa; phylum Chordata; class Mammalia; order Eulipotyphla; family Talpidae; genus Scalopus; species Scalopus aquaticus. The sequence continues at coordinate 84,208 of PVIJ01002461.1, read as the reverse complement.
TTTAGGAGATGGATTTGGAATTACTCACTAGGCCAGACAGCTTCCAGATATATATTTAATAGATGCTAATTAAATACGTGATGAAAGAATTTGTGATAACAAATATAAAGCTTGTATTGGATTGTTGGAAAAGTCATAATGTACTTTTCCTATGTTTTTCAAAGAAAAAATAAGTCTTGACTTTTCCAACAGCCCAATAACCTGCTGTTGTCAAGGAAACATTTTGTGATGTTTTCTTTAGAAAAGAGTTTGATCATTGTGAGTAGGTAGGGGGTGGAAAACATGTACAGTGTAAGGCTTCTGCTGGACAAGGCTTATACTGGATAGAATTTGGTACAGCAGAATTCTGTGGGATAGAGAAATATGCAAGCGTACCAGGTATAAGCATACAAAATTTGTATGCTTATATAATGGGGACACAGTACCCTTGGTGAGAGACTTATGAGGAAGGATATTGGCTACAAATATATGCTATACATAATATGTGTATGTATGCATATGTGTATGTATATGTAAAATCTGTAAATTTGACACATATGTGTATATAGGCTTCATGCCAAGTGACTCCTCTCATCAGGCATGTTCTAAGCAATTTATATCTATTATCTCATTTAATCCTCAACAATAAATTTATGACATAAATATTGTGAATCAACATTTTACAGATAAAATATAGAAAAATAATTGGTCAAAGTTGTATATCTAGTAAATGACATCTGGGATTTGAATCCAGGTTACCCAAGGAAAGGTGATATACTAGAGATAAACTTCAACTTCTGCTCTATGTCGAAAAGAAAAGTATAGCATTGATGGAACCTGACAAACACCATGTGGTCTACAGAAGACTTGAACATATTCTTTGTAATTTCAGGAGGAAGCAAATTGATAAGCTCCCCCTCCCCCATAAAAGTACTACAAGTTTAGACTTTGTTAATACAGTATATTATCAAGAGTGGGTTGGGAATGGTCCTATTCTACTTCTTTGACAGAAAATTCTAGCATTTTTTAAATCAGCTTCTGGCCCGCATAATTTAAAAGACTTACAGAGAAAATTCATTAAGTTCATGGGAGGTGAATGTAGATTTTGACAGCATTCTGAACAATTAGTTCAGTAATACTCGAAGAAAATCTTGTAAAATTATTTCATCATACAGGATAAAATTCTAAACTTTGCTTCAACCAGGTAAAATCCTAACTCATTACTCTGTTATACAAGACCTTAAGTAATTCAATTTCTTGCTAGCTCTCCTGCTTTCCCCCCCTGATTCTTCCTGCAGCTTATTTGGCTCTAGTGTGCTAATCTTACTCTTTAACAAATCCAAACACTGTCTTGTATTAGGGACTTTGCCCCTGTCATTTGCACTTCCTGAGTGTTTTTCTCTGATACATGTATGTAACTTACTCTCACTTTTCAAATTAGCACTTCCTTAGGGTCCTCCCTCGACCTTTTTATCTAAAATATCACCCATAATGGTTTCTGTCACTTGTACCGACATGAATACATGCATGTGTGCATGCATGTATGTGTATGTCCACATGCACATACATAAGATGACACTTATCACCAAGCTGACATTATTTATCTATTGCCTCTTAGTCATTGCTATTATAGTAGGATTTTAGAGTTTACCAGTAGGATACAAACTCCATAAGAACAGTGACTTTGTCCCTTTTGTTCATTGCTGTATCCCTGATTCCCAGAACTATGTCTGGCACACTGTAGGTCATAATAAATATTTATTGAAGGAATAAGTGACTGATCATTTAGTCTGGAGAAAGGAAAAATGCAATGAGATTATTCATCCTTCTCAAATATTTGACCTTGTTTGCATAGAAATGTCATTAAACATTATCTAGAATAGATATAAATAACTGGTAAATCACATTTGAGCTCAAGATGAAGAAGGATTTTGTAACACTCTCAGCTGTCCAAAGATGAAGTGGGCTGTTATAGTGTTAGTTTTCATGACCAAAAATGTTCAAGCACTATTTACCTAATTTCCAGTTAAAATACAGAGAGAAGCATGAGGCAACTAGATGAACTTTAAGAGTTGCTTTAATCCTACAGTCTTTTTTGACTGGAAAGAAGGAAAATTTATTCCTTCAGTGTCTTTCATCCCACTTGAACATGACTCATGTTTAAAATCATAGTATTTTAAAGCATACAGACTTTAGAGACTTTACAGAAAATGAGATTGAAAACTAAAAAATATTATCTCTCTGCAACAAAGCCTACTGTGACCATACACAGACCATACCATAAAGTCCCAGGTCTCTAGTCATTGCAAATATTTATTATGTTCCAGGTAAGTGCCAGGCATTGTTCTTACTTCAGGGTTATACCAGGAAACAAGATAAAGACTTTCTTTTCATTGTAATGCCATCATAATTTGTGGCTAGACTTACATTTATGTATATAAAGGTAAATGATGTACATTAATATCATGAATACATTGAATTATTAATCAGCTAAACTTTGTGTGGTATTACTAAATGAAAAAGAGAATAAAATGAAGGGAGAAGGATGCCTTGTTTTCCGTTTATAAAATGCATTCTTTTGGATGTTGAATGATAATTCCAAAGTGACAGCAATGGTCAATCAGAAACCAGGAGTTAGCCTAATTTTTGCAGAATATTTATTCATACATTAGGGTAGTCTTCCATGAAACAAAACAACAACAAAAGGATATTTTACAAGCAATATTACAGAAATATACACAAAGAAATATTTTGGTCGAAAGTAGAAACTTAGACTCACAGAGGGAAATCTTCCTGTAGCTTAGGTCATACTACCAGTTTTTGAGATAATGACGTAAGAGTCAAACTGCCTAAATTGGAATAATTTATCCTTCTAAGAGAAAGTTAACTAGAATAGAATGAAATCACTCATCTCATCACTGAGAGCATTAGTAATCTCTCAAAAACAAACAAACAAACAAACAAACCCATACTTGTTGGAATGATGTGATCCACCCTAGAAGTGTTTTTTGAAATTTTGTAGTAAAGTTTGTATTTTCAATATATTGAGATGTATCACTGATATTTTGTAAGCAAGGTGCTAGTCATTTCTGTAGGTGAAAAATCAAAACCTTAATTTAAATCCTTTAACATTAATGTGCAAAACATTTTTATACAAACTGATATCTCAATCTTGTAAGTTAAAGGATGTTTTTACTTTTTTGGGTTATTTCTGGAATTTTCAGAAGAACCGTTTCCAATTTTCATAATTAATATGGATGAAAGCAGTATGTTGTATCAGTGTACATTTGAAATTGCTGTATTCCTCATGGTGGTGCAAACTTTTGATTTTTTACTGTACAAATGAATTATTTTATAGTATTGATTATATTGATTTTTTTGAAACTAGGAAGGTAGGTAGAATATGACTTTTATTTATTTCAAATATGTCACATTATGAAAGGACATATTGAAAAAAGTATTTATCAGGAAATGAAGTGTTGCATCTACTTGGACTGAGAGTGACAGATGAGTCAAGAAGTCATGCATGTTAATCTTGGGCTTGGTAAAGATGACTGCAGGGGCCTGAGTACATTTTATTTTTAATTTAATTTTTTTATTGTTATTTATCTTTTTTACATTTTGTATTCCCCTTGGGTAACCCACCACCAATTCACCCGTGACCCATCACCTTGGTCCCTTGTGTCCTTTTCTACTCCATTTTGTGCCCTTATCCTCCCCATCCCTCGCTGAGTGTCTCTTATTTGGTTTCTCTATATTCCTGTTATAAGTTAAACCATTTGATATTTTTCTCTTTCTTTCTGACTTATTTCGCTCAGCATGATCCCTTCTAGTTCCAAACATGTCACTGCAAATTGCATGTGTTTATCATTTTTGAATGCTGAATAGTATTCCATTGTGTATATGCACCACATCTTCTTGATCCAGTCACCTATTTTTGGGCATCTGGGTTGTTCCCATAACTTAGCTATTGTAAACAGTACTGCAGTGAACATACGGGTGCATGTATCCTTTTGGATTAGTGTGTTTGTGTCCTTTGGGTAGATTCCCAAAAGTAGGATTGCTGGGTCGTATGGAAGCTCCATTTTTAGCAGCCTGAGGAATTGCCATACAGCTTTCCATAGAGGTTGGACCAGTTTGCATTCCCACCAGCAGTGTAGAAGAGTTCCTTTTTCTCCACATTCTCGCCAGCATTTGTTGTTGCCTGTATTTTTAATGTGCGGCATTCTCACAGGTGTGAGGTGGTATCTCATTGTGGTTTTGATTTGCATTTCCCTGAATATGAGTGATGTTGAATATTTTTTCATGTACCTGTTGGCCATTTGCTTTTTTTCTTTGGAGAAGTGTCTTTTTAGGTCTTCTGCCCATTTTTTGACTGGATTGTTGACTTTGTTTTTGTTGAGTTGTGTGAGCTCCTTGTAGATTTTTGTTATCAATCCTTTATTGGTTATATTGTGTGCAAAGATCTTCCAATTAGTAGCGTGTCTGTTAGTTTCGGTTAATGTCTCTTTTGCTGTACAGAAGCTTTTTATTTTGATGTAATCCCAGCTGTTTATCTTGTCCTTCACTTCCTTCACTTTTTGGGATGTGTCTTTAAAGATTTTGCTGAAATTTATGTCATGTAGAGTTTTGTCTATGTTTTCTTCTATAAATTTTATGGTTTCAGGTCTTACATCCAGGTCTTTTATCCATTTTGAGTTGACTTTTGTGCTGAGTACATTTTTAAACACACTTGCTTTGCATCCCAGTTACGGTATTTTTGAGTGGTACAATGTGAACCAGTAAAACTCTTGGAGCTTCAGATTCCACTTCTGTAAGGTAGTAACTGTTGTTCCCACTCTCTGAAAGAATGGATTTGTGAGTCTACAAAGTTTGGGATATGCACTGCCCATAGTTAACCTTTAGCGTTTACCTTCTTCTTCCTCCCTTAGAAAACGGATTTCATTTTGAAGCTCTCTCTTAACTATGCATATTCTTTTGAAGTTAATGATTATTGAAAGTATAATCTGCCTACACATAATTACAAAATACCAGCTAATGGTTAAATGTAATGTCAAGGAAGAATAAAAGGAAAATAGTTTATTTTTATTATTATATATTTAGATATATAATGAGTTGGATCTTACATTACTGAGTAAATAACATAATCAGTTGCTTGATCCTGCTGAGAATGAAAATATTTGAACATAATGGATATGTCAGAAGTTATTCCATTGCAAAGACATATTGACAGGAAAGTGCAGACAGACATTAAGGGAAATGTGACTAAATTAGTGTTCAAATAAATGGTAAGTAACTGGTTCATATGCACGTGATAAGAGAAAAGGTGGTAATAGTGTATGAATATGAGTGCAAGTTAATTGAAGACAGAATACCTAGAAAAATAGTTGACTATGGAAATAGAATAAAGGACTATTGTAGTCTCTCAAGTGAGATTGTAAATAATGCTAGCATGAATCCTTCATTTTGCCAGCTTATTTTTAAACTATTTTGGACAGCATAATAAGCTAATGAGCTCTAATAAGCTAATGAGCTAATAAGCTAATGAGACCCATATGAAACAATTAGTGTGCATCTTCAATAATGGTATTAAAATATTAAAATTAAATATAAAATATTAAATATTAAAATGATTCAATCAGTACTTGCATTTCCATTTTATTTGCTATTGGCACATAGCGTTTAAATTATACATTGGCTACAGTATATACTAGCAAGTAAAAAATCCAATAACTTCAAGATAATGTCATTTAAGTTTCCTTCTCCATGTTGAACTTTAACTGTGTTTCTTGGCATTTTCATGTAAATTCTTATAAATACTCTTCAGTGCTATGTGCTAAAGAATAATCAGTTTATATTTATGGAGGTTTGGTCCGGTGGTAACTCAAAGGCATTGATGGAACCTGAATCCATTTTCTCTGTAAGGGACTCCTGTGTTGCTCCTATTTCCAAATGCCAGAGCTTTGTAAATATCCATAATTTTCTCTAGGAAATCATTGCTTTTTCTCAGATTTTCTGTGCCTGAAAATATTGAAATTGGGGGTTAGAGGAGGTGAGGAAAATGGATTCAGTGTCCTTCTTCCTAAATACTTTGTTCTATAAAAGTATGGGAGTGAAGAGTTAAAATGACTAATGGTTTATACATTTGTGTATACATGTATATATCTATGTATATACATATGCATATGCATATACATATACATATATATATACATATACATATACATATATACATATATTTCCCTCCTAAGACACATATACATATATTTCCCTCCCAAGAAAATTGACATGGGAGAATTTGATAATCACCTCTCCAAATCAAAAAGGGACAGAAATATTAGAGTGTCTCTTTTTGTGTGAGAGGAAACCAATCTGGTTCCCCTATATTCCTCTGAAAGTGCCTTTAAAAATTCAATCTTATATTTTAATCCAAGTGATATACTAAGGAATTTTAAAGTAACAATATACTGTTGCTATCACATATAGATCTGCACAGTAAATAAAAAAATATTACTTAAGGCTAGTAGGAGACATTCATCTTTACAGTAAATGAAGTGTTGCATATTCACACATTTTATGGAAAGCCTTCCACCTTCTGGGTATATCTCTACCTCAAAGCATCCAGACCATGATTTTGTTTCAAGAGTTACTCCACAGACCCATTTTAGGTTTCAGGTGAATTTGCTACAGAGTGACTTAGTTACTTGCAGATGTTAAGTAATTTGTATGGTAAAATCATATCTTGAAATAACTTATAAAGTGCCATGTTTATTTTTCATTGTCTCAGCATATCTAATTTGTTGTGAAACTCAAATTTCTTGGCAAAAATATAAATCTCATTATAAATGTCCATTGAAGTAAGTATGACAGCTCTGTTTCTTATTATGTGCATTGCAGTGTAGAGATATTAGCCATAAAATTTGGTGAATGTCCTTTGGGGGATTTCAGATTTTGGTATGTTTCAAATAACTTGCAGAATAGCATTTGCTTATGGTTTTTCATGTATATAGGAAATAATAAATACAACTGGCAGTTATATACATAGTGAATTAAACTGAAGCTATATGATACATACAACGTGTCATTATATTGCTTTTGAAATGAATTTAAAATGAATTTAATGTGTCAAAGTCAATATTTCAAAATGTACATTTTAAACTAAACATCTGAAGCTTTTAGGAAATATCTTGGTAGGTGTTAAATAACATTATTCCTTTTTTCAAAGATATCTTTTATGTCTTGAATATTTCATTTAGTCTGAGATCATAAGTATTTTCTTGTAGAATTTCAAAATTACACAATAGTTAAACTGTACATTTACCATATTTTAAAGGACAAACAGACAAAGCTTCAATAGATTTAGTTTATAAAATTGTCAATAAAAAGTATTGATAGTCTGTTTATTGAATACCCAAAGAATTTTAACAAAACAAGCTATTTTGGAATCTGAATTTGACAAAAAAATATAATCTGTTAATTTATAGAATTCACAAAATCGAACTCAAGGAAAATATTCATTATAAAAGGAAATTATTTCTAGTTTAAATATGTAACATTCAAAATGAATTCACAAATATATATAATCTAGCTGTAAATTGTAACTTTATAATACATTAATACACTCCCTCCTCCCTCTCTCCATACTGGTAGGGTTTTTTTTTTTTTTTTTAAGAACTTCCTGTCTTTAAGCTGATGTTAGTGAAAAGAACCCTGGCAACATTTTTGTTCAATTATCCAAATGAAAATTAATGAGGTATGATGACAAGAGCACAGTTACAAAAATCGATAGCCAAGGGACCATCTCCAAACTGCACGTTTTTCCTCTTTTGAATGTAAAACCTTAGTAGGGCAAACAGCTTAGGGAGAAGACAGAAGGATCAACCTCTAAGCCGTTGCTGTGTTCAATAAATAAAATAATAATTTATCCAAAGTGTGGGTAAAACTTCATTAAATTAAAAACAGCTCATCCTGTAGTTTAACTAATTACAGGTTCATATGGAGGCTTCTCCCTCATTCTTTAACTCAGTGTATGTGTTAAGATGTGAGTAGAACTCTTCTGGGTTAGGTTTGAGTTTTCATTTAAAAAGTCTGGTTATTGATATCTAATTAAAATTAAGAACAATTAATGGAACAATTCCATTGAAAGTATGTTAATGTGAATATTAAAAGTAGCAATTTTGGAGTCAGTTAAACCTGCTCAGGCAAGTTGAAATCCTTGTTAATTTATTCAGTCTCTACTCATTAAGTGAATATTCTATGTCAAAGACTATTTGATATGGCATGCCATATAGTTTCTTCTGTTTGAGATTTATTTATTTTCTCTCTGGATCTCAGATTACTATTCAGTGTGCACAAATAAATACATAAATAGTTACATAAAGTCTCACCTCAAAAATAGCACTTATTTGAAAACTGTCATTAGAATAAAGAAGTTTGAAATCAATCTATTGTATATTTCTATATTTTAGTTTTTAAATTGAAATAGTAAAACGTGAAAAACAAATACTATGTAACAAATTTATCAATGTGTGCAAATTATTTTTGATAGAGACATGACTTACTACAAACTCTGATCAAAACATAGTTACAGCTGATTTGGTTTTCACTATTTCTAAATGATTGTGCTTGCAGAAGAACTATCTAGTTCTTTAAAGAGTAAAGGCATTCTAATCAATGTGAAATCCCAGGCCTGTATTTTAAATTAATGCAGACAAAAAAGAAACTGAATTAAAAAAAATTAAAGGAATCATCAAATGGTTAAGAAAACTTGCAGATTTTATAGGTTTTGTTCCAAATGTCATTCTAGACATGTCCAATTACATGGCTACATTTATAGGAGTAGGAGGTAGTGGTTGGAGTCTAGGACTTCTGAAGCAGTTGTAATTTTCAGAGAACGTACTATAGATGAGGGAAGCTTGAGGATGCATTGAGCTCCTATCCAGAACTTGATCAGTGGTTTGGTTTTGCATGTGCAGTTGAAATTCAGTGAGACGTAGTAGACAGCAGCTGCTACAGGGATGACTATTCAACCACAGACCAAGTCATGGGAAACATGGGCAGAATGGAGAGAACCTGCTGACTTCTTGGACATTCAGTTAGAATCTCAGATCAGACCTTAGAAAGAAACTGAGAGTAGGAGTCATACTGTATAGCCAAAGACCAAGTAAAACAGGTCTACTCTAAACAATCATAAAATTAAGTCTGACAGATTATAAGGATTCATCATAAATTCAGTTGTCAATCAAAACACAACTTGATTATTTTTAAAGAATAAAAACATGGATCTCTATAATATATCATTCACAATGATAGCTAATAGAATATATTTTATATGAAATAGTGAAGATGTTTCAAAGTAACAAAAACTGCATTATAAGAAATGCTAGAAAGAAATCCTCAAGGAAAGAAAATTATAGCAGTGGCATAAAGGACATCTCCTCATAATCTAAAGTTGAAATTATATTTCAAGATGAAGTATTGAATGGCTTCCCACTATGGTAAGGAATATAACGAGAATATCAAAGCTCACCTTATCTATTCAGCACCGTTTAGTGGTTGTTACCCAGTAAAATGTCAGGAGGAATAAAAGGTATAGAGATTTAAAAAGAAGTAAAATGCTCAATAGACAACATGCATATGAACAAAAATTCTTTCATCATCTAGATAATAGAATGGACAGAAAATTGAAAATGTAATGCATATCAGCATGAAAACAAAATATTGTCTCTCCATGATTTAATATTTTCCACTTTGAAAAATATTTAAAATAGTCTCGTTTAGAAAACAGATTCAGAAAAATCAAATGAAACAATTATTAAAGTATTTCTAGTGGGCAGATTACACTGGGAAATTGTTTTTGACATAAATAACACTATTAATATCTACTTGCAAAAGATTCTTTTTAAAATTATTGCCATATTGCTGTACTGATAATTTAATTGACAACATTGAATTAGTTTACAGCACTGTATCTGATTTAACACCCTCAGGTGTTGTTACTACATCATACCCACCACCAACACACCCAGAGTCCTATAATGTAATCCATTGTGTTCCAGCCTCACTTTGCTCTCCCTTCTTCCTTCCAGCATTTGTCTTTCTACTTCTGACTTATTTCACTTAGCATAATCTCCTCCAGGTCCATCCATGTTTTTGCAAATGGTAAGATTTCACATATTTTTTTGTAAGATTTATTTATTTATGCATACAAGCTGGGGTACAGGCCAGAGGCATGGGGCGGTGAGAGGGTTCACTAGAGACAGAGTGAGGAGCAGCACGGGCAGATCGATGGAAATACACTGCTGAGGGGAGAAGCAGGCGAGGCCAGAGAGGTCTGCTGGGCCATGTGGGAATCTCCCTGGCCGGACCTCGAACTTTTGCGCCACTGCCCACAGTTCCACAGCGCAGCACTTAACTGCTGCGCCACCAGGGAGGCCCGAGTTCGCAAAAAATGTTCACAAACATTTTTTTAAAGGTTTGTTTATTTATGCATACAAGCTGGGGTGTAGGCCAGAGGTGTGGGGGGCAGGTGAGAGGATTCACCAGAGACAGAGTGGGAAGCAGAACAGGCAAATTGACAGAAATACACTGCTGAGGGGAGCCGTAGGCGAGACAGGAGAGGTCTGCTGTGCCATGTGGGAAGCTCCCTGGCCAGGTATCGAACTTGTGCTGCAGTGGCTCTGGATAGCTTCATAGTGCTGCGACTTAACCCGTTGCACCACCAGGGAGGCCCAAGAGTTCATATTTTTTTAATAGTGAAGAAGTATTCCATTCTGTATATATACTAATCCTACCTAATCCATTTACGTGTCTTTGGGCCCTTAGGTTGTTTCCATAGCTTGGCTGTTGTAAATAGTGTTGCAATGAGCATATGAGTGCCTATATCCCTTTGAATTAGTGTTTTTGCCTCTTAGTGGTGAGTAGCTAGAAGCAGAATTGCTGGATCATTTGGTAGAGTCATTTAAAATATTTTGGAAACTCTCTATACTGTTTTCTACAGGTGCTGGTTCAGTTTACATTCCCACCAAAGTGTGTGAGGGTTCCTTTTTCTTCACATCTTTGCCGACACTTGTTTCTGTTATTTTTTTCTTATGGGCCCTTTCACAGATATGGGCAACTCTCAATTATTATGGTTTTAGTTTGTAATTTTCACTGACAATAAGTGATGATGAGCATTTTGGAATTTTTATATTCTTCAAATTCATTTTAAAATTTTTTTAATTTTTAAATTGTGGTGTGATATAGTATTTGAGATAGATCTATGAACTTCCTAACACTGATGTTTCACATGGAAGCAAGAAATAGCAAAATTAAAGTGATATGTTTATCATTGAAGCTCTCTTTGAGATATGTTAGTTGGCAGCAGTATAAAAATAGAAAGGAAAGGCAATCTGGATAATCTGTGAGGTATCTCCTGGTGATACTTAGATATGTGGGTAGGATTAGTATCTCTATATCTCAATATTTTCAGGTGGAGTCCACAAATTCATTAGAAAAAGTCCCTGTTCTTTTGACTGATTCATCACATAATTTGGTTTGCTAAGACTTACCAAGTCATAGTTTCACTTTGGATAATGGAATGATTACTTATAGATGTAAATATTTTTACAGCTATTAGAGAAGGATTTTGTTGGTTGGCTTGTTTTTTACTTTTGAAATAGATTGTTCTTTGCAAAATAGTTCTATGTGTGTGCAAGTTCTAGAATTTGATCAATATTTACTTATTCTTAATGCTAACAATTTTGTTGCAAAAAATCAATATCAAACCCTTTTTAAGATTGCTTTGAATTGCAGTTATATTTTTTATACAGTATTTAATTTAAAAATTCATCAAAAGCCCTTAATTTTTGCATGGTATAGTTCAAATGTCTAGTAAACACTATCTTAGTTGTAATTATCATTCTCTGATACTTTTGAGTCTTTTTAGATACCTTATTCAAGTTTATAAGTAAACTAATTAGTTCTGTTTTGCTTCTCTTGAGAAAACTGAGACATGAACCTATACTTAAATACATATTGAGATGGTCTTATGATATTTCAGAAAGAAAGAACAAATTCAGTACTCCATTTGCGTTAAATCAAAATGTATTTAAAACATACCAACAGTGGTATAGGTTATATGATTAATGCTCTGTTTTAAACTAGGGTTGTTTAAATGCATCTCTTACTTTGTTTTAAGTTTAAATTGTGTACTGTTAGTAACACTTTCCCTAATTGTTTGTGACAGAAAATTCTTTCCTAGCCCATTGTCACTATAGTGTTTTTCAAGACCTACAAATCTGCTGTACTTTTGTCTATCATTTAGAATACAATGTAGGCTGTATTTGGCATTCTAGAAAGGCAAAATGGGCTATTGAAAAGTGGACAGAATTCAAGTCTGAGAGAGAGGAAGATGGAAAAATAGAACTATTTACCCCTGAACCCTAAACCATGCAGTTTAGTTTTAGCACAAAAGTAGCGGATAATATGTATTGACCTTGCTTCTACACTTATAACTTCAGGCTGAGCATCTTGAACAAAATAAGTGTTCAATAAATATGAAGGAAACTAGATTTACAGTTTGTATCTATTTATAAGATAGTATATACTGCAAAGATCATGCTGTATTGCTCAACCAAAATGAATTTTTTTTGTTATGTGCGTTTTATTTTATTCATCTTAAATCCAAGAGATGATCCTTGTTCAATTAGGAAGATCTTCCTCATATATGTTATGTACTTGCTTTTGTAATGTTTTAATGAACAGTTTTGCTTTCTTATGTTTCTTTTGTTGGGGATTTTATGGGGGGTGGGGTTTTGAGACAGGGTCTTGTGTTTTAGATAGTTAAGAATAAGGTGAAGGTTTTGCTGCACCCGGGTTTTATCAAAAGACTAAATAGTGCTATTCATAAGCAAGCTAGCCACATCTAGATATTTGTATCATTTGTTTAGTAAATTGTGAGGATTTTCAAAATCTGTTTCTGAAATCTTATTGGTGCTGTCAACTTAAATGTATTCTTTTATTTACTTTGAAAAAATAAATCAATGCGAGTATATGAACTGTGAATGTCACGTTTTTTTGTTGTTGTTTTTTTTTTTTTTTTTTTTTTTGAGGAATGTATTCCCTATGACACCTGTGCAGTATCTGCCCCAGGGAAAGGTCCAATAAAATTATAGTTGATTAAATTTTTGTAGTCATAATCTAAATAAAAGTATATAGGCCTCAAAAAAAGATACGTGAACTAGCCAAGTGTAAGTTTTCCTTTGAGGCAATTCAGAATCCAAAAAATGTAAAATGGTTCTTTATTTTAGTCAGGAGACACATAATGTTAAACACATGAGGATGTAGTTTTACTTATCAAACAAATGCAGATAATGTTAATAATATCTACATTTACTGAATTATTTTCTCAGAATATACCTAGGAGTAAATAAAAAATAAGATCAAGGATAGAGGAAGTGCCTGCTTATGAAATTTAACCTAAGATGGTTTTAAGAGAACAATTTCATATTTCAACCAGCAAATCACTATTAGAAAATGTTCTAATGAACACTAATTTCATGTCACTTTCCATGATTTTTTTTCTTCTAGAATCAAAATACCTGAGAGTATAATAAATAATAACCTACAGGAAGATTACTTTTTGTTCCCATCTTCTCTCCATTCTTCTGTTCTTCACTCTTCTGTGACTAAAATAGTGACTGAATAATAATTATTCATTAAAAATTAGCTGAATTTCTTTTCTCACTAAATGCAAATTATGTTAAAATTATGTATATTTAGCATAATATAAATGCTAAGTATTATAATTTTAATAATTGTTATTATTGAATCTAATCATACAGCTACTAATTATGTACCTAAAATTCATAAATTCATTAGGACTTGATGATTAACTACAGACCATCCTGGGGCCTTCATGGTGTCACAACGGGTTAAGCGCCGCACCATGAAGTTATCCAGAGCCACTACAGCACAAGTTCAATACCTGGTAGGGCGATTCCCACATGGTACAGCAGACCTCTCCTATCTCGCCTGCTGCTCCCCTCAGCAGTGTATTTCGGTCAGTCTGCCTGTTCTGCTCCCCACTCTGTCTCTGGTGAATCCTCTCAGCACCCTACACCTCTGGCCTACACCCCAGCTTATATGCATAAATAAATAAATTTTAAAAAATACAGACTATCCTATGTGATGGTGGGAGATAGGAGATACTATGACTTATGATTTCTTCATAATCATTAATACAGTAGTTAATGACATAGATTTTGTTTTAGCCATATGAGATTACTTTCCTGTCTGCATGGTCTATGACATCCCTTGCAGAATTTATTAGATAGTGAATATTAATGAGCTTTATTAACCCCTTACTCTCTCAGATGTATGCAGTTTCTCTTTCAGTGATTTCCCTTCACTGTTTCCATCACCATTGTCAACTCTCTTCTGTTTAATGATTATTTACTATGCTGTTTTCAGCATTGTCTGATTTTTTTCAAAAGAAAATAGAAGAAAGCTAATGACAACTGAGAATATGTAAAAATTTCAGTCTGAAATAACTTTTGTTTCACTCTGTGTTAATGCAGAGCAATGGAGAGTAGACTGCTTAGTGACGTTCATGTGCTTTCAGAGATATGCCCTGGTGAACACTCACTAAGGAGTGAGAAAGTAAAAGAGACTTTAACTGTATTTTCTGTTTCTATGCAAGAGCAATTTTTGTAGGTCTTGGTTGTGACTGTAGGAATAACACTTGACGTTTGCAGATTCTAAGTTGCCTGTAGTGTTAGCAATATCATGAGGTTGACTGAAATGCTCACCAGTTTAGTTAGTGGAAGTCACTCTATGACTTATTTACAAAGGAATTATGTCCTTTGTAAATAAGTGAGAAACTAATATTTTAAAATTAGGATAACACTGAAGCAGTGTGTAAAGATAAAATTTCAAAAAGAAGTTTTGTTTCTTAGAATTTTTTTCTGAGTGACTGAAGTGGCCAGACCTAGAATTGAATCCATTTACCATGAATTACTATATATAAGCTTAAATTTATTATTTTTTCTGCCTCAATTACATATCTTACCAGATATATTTCACATATAAGTAAATATAAAGCCAATTGCTATTAAAACTAGTAGGGAGTACAAAGCTAGATATTTAAGTGTTCAGGTGAATGCTTCCATAAATTGAGCTAAACATAGCCTTTGAATCAGTTGAAGGTTAGTTTGCTTGACAGTTCTTAAAAGACTCTTTTCTGGGCAGAAATTATCCAGGGAATTTGGGGGGCTGCAGTGTGGCTAGGCCAGGTATGGGTCAGCCAACTGAAACATGGTGACAGGGTATGGTCTTTCTATATTCTCAACTTCTAGGCTCGCCATAGTTAAGAGCCAACTTTGAGGACAGTGGAAAAAAAATCTCTGTGGGAAGTATTCTCAGATGACCAGGCAATGGGACTTTGGAAACAGAGCAGGAACCTCATAAATACATGTCAGGAAATCTGCTTATTGGCACAAGTCTGGCTCAGCTTCACCTAAACTTAGTCAGGTTCAAAGGGAGGTATGAATGGGAATGAGATCTTGGTGATGTTAGCCTTCATGTACCTTCCTGTTGAGTCACTGGGCTCTTTCATAGACTTTGCCTTCTGTTTCTGGAGCACAGCTGTCATCCTCCCTTAATAACCATTCTGGGAATTACCTTTGTTTCTGTACTTTAAAATTTCTTTTCCTCAAGATCATACCTTCATTTTCTTTCTGGCTTCCTTGTTTTGCTGGAGCAAAATCTTCAGAAAATTCCAAGAAATGTTTTTGGGTTTTGTGGTTTTTTTTGGGGGGGTGAGGGGATCAAATTGATTGATTTCTTTTATGTCGGGATCATTTTTGTGCTTTCATGTTATAGATAATTTAGTTGAATATGGAATTCTAGTGTGAAATTAATTTTTGATTGTGATTCTGAAATCTTTGACTCCTTATTTTATAGATTGCAGTATTGTTTTTAAGACATCTAAATACCTTGATTCCTGATCCCTGTATATTGATTTGTATTTTGTCTCCAGAAGCTTATAGAATTTTTTGTTTGTCCACAAAATTAACATTTCTAATATTGAAACTTTTGCATTTTCGATCAGTGAACTGAATTATTTCTTTGATGATTTCTATTTTCCCTTTTTTAAATTCCTTTTTTATGAGAACAACTATTATATTAAGGTTAATTCTGGATTAATCCTTTCTTTTTATTTTTTTTTTAGCTTTTTCTGTCCTATTTTCTACTCCTTTGGCCAAATGTCCTCCTTTTTGAAAATCTCTTCAATTTACCATTTTGGATTGAGATTGATTTTCATTTATATTTGAAGAGATGTTTTAATATTGACTATCTGATTTTTTATAATATCTTCCTGTTCCATACATGGAACAACTTCTCCTAACTCCTCAAGGCTATTATGTTAATAGGTTTTGGTAGTTTATTTTTGCAGTTCCTTCATTAAAATTTGGTTTTTATCTCTATATTTGAAGATAGAGAATTTTCAAATAGATCTAGTGATCTTTGTTTTCTCTTATGTAATAGTGAGAGATTAAAATAATGATTAGAAACTTTAGCATATAAGGGAACTTTTTCATTACATTTTGTCTTGAAGCTTTTCTTTGCCATTTCATGGAGAATTTCCTCTCAGTATGGTTAGACTAGAATAAGAGTATTCTTTGTTTTCTCATCTGGAAGGTATAGGCCTTGCTGTCAACATTCTGGCAAACAAGTGGGAAAAGAGATCTGGGAAATCAGCATTAGTAGGCATAGGTTTGTCTATTCCTCTGTACTACCATATTCTCAACTGTGCTGGTGATAACACAGTTTTCCCCCCTCCAGAAAATTGAAAACTTCTCCTATGTGGAGAAGAGCAGTCACTCAGCAGCACAGATGTGGAGGGCAAGCTAGGAATCCACCTGACTTTTAAACATTTATTTTAACCCCGTACTCATACCTACTCTGTACTCCATTCTGGAGGTGTTAGGTATCATCAGTTCCTAACCATTTTGAAGAATATGAGGTTTAACAAATTTGGTACTCAAATTTTTCTTTTGTGCATTTCACTTTTTATGTAACAGTATATGTGAGTTAGTTGGACAGATTATTAAACAACATGAAGAACAAGTAAAACTCATAGCAACAAAAAGCAACAGAAAATAGGCCATCTGATAAGTAATATAAAATTGGATTGGAGACTCAGGAAGTTATTAAATCTGAATCTAATATGAGATCGGTTGACTCCAATCTCAGAAGACTTATTGTTCTTTCCAGGTGTGCATCTTAAGAAACTTGGAGGATTTGTATAGTTTGAACTCAAAACCAGATACTGCTCAATGATTGTTAGCTGAATTTTGCTTTGAGTTTTGTGGTTGACCTGAAATCCCAATACAAAGGGAAAGCCCAAGAGTGTGAAACCAGATCAAGCAAAATATGAGACTGCTCATATGAATACCTGTGACCTGAGGCTGCTGAGGATCCCTTGTCTCTAATTACAGCATGGTCTCATTCAATAAATGTGGGAAGATTGTGCGACTTCTTTATTGATTTTGGCACCTGTTAAATCTTTATTAAATCTAGCACATGTTCTGATGTTGGTCTCCAATTATAAAAAACATTTTTAATGCACTATATTGATCTAACTCACAATTTTAATGTCTCTTGAGAAATGTTAAGCAAATAATGTAATGTCTGTAAACACATACATTGGTGAACTTTCACTTTCAAGGATGATGTTGGAAAAACATACCAAATAAAAGCAGTTGTAATTTTTTCATTATAAAAATAACATAACACAAAACATTTTTCAAAGGGACCAACTATTTTTAATACTTGAGGAGATTAAAAAGCTTTGAACATGTTATCAAAATTTGGTTGTATTACATGTAGGTATTATGGAGGAATGAGTTTATAGTTTGTTTATGCAACTAGAGAAAAAATTGATTATAATATGAATTATTATGTTCAAAAACTGAAAATATCTTTTACAACATTAATTCTACAAATTATTTTAAATACAGTTCTATCAATAAGTGTAAAATAAGAGCAATGCTATTTTTTCTGTTACCTTTTTCTCCTTTAAGAGTGATATATTTATTTAGGAAATCAGAGATTCTATTATTCTGGCATGTTTTTAAATACAAATAGTTACTATGAGACAGACAATAAATGTAATACAGTAAAAACACAGCATTAGGATACCAAGTTTTCCTTATTTATTTGGATTCTTTTCAAAAAGAAAGGGGAAATGAAACATACCATTAAAAATAATGCTATGCTGTAACATGGGCAGAGTTCATGTAAGAATAAATGGTTGAGAGCTTCTGCTTTTGACTAATTTAAATTAACAAGGTCTGCATTTCTGTACTCATTCTTTTATTTGAAACAACCAAAAAAAATTAAGAATGAGTCATTTATTCCTGTATTTATTTCACACACATTTGGAACAACTGTGTTCCAGCGATTGAGGTAGAAGCCAAATATACAGTAATGAACCAAGCAAAAATGCTGCTGTGGTCAAACTTAAAGTTTGATTGGGGAGAGACAGCAAACAAGCACTTCTTAGTAAACAAACATGGGTCACCAGTGGCTGTTTGTGGTTCTTTCCTGAACAAAACAAATAAATCAGCTACCTTATATTTGTTATGAAATACAAATGTCATATATTTCTACATATCATTTTCCCCCACTGCTTTAAAACCTTATAAAGCCTAATTACAGTGTCCTTAATAATTTTCTACATCATTAGGTATAATCACATTTTTCTGTGACCTCCTTCCGCATACCAAACTTCACTGATGCAAGCTATTTGGCAGAAAAATATTCTAGTTTGCTTTTCTTTCAAAAAGACATATTGAACCAGAGAGAACTTGAATGAGCTCTATAAAAGCTATCAGACCAATTTAAAGCAGCTAATTTGAAAAAGACATTTGTCCAGTTAAAAAAAACCTCATATTCTTTGTACCATGTAAACTCTGTTTTAAACCTATTTCATCTTTACCCCATAGAGAAATTTGGAACAAATTTAATTGTCAAGTGTTTGAGTTTTCATATTTTGGTTAAGTACTTTTTTCCTGAAATGTTTCCAAACTTTTCAAAATTGACATTGAATATATTAAAAATGCAATATGAATATTTTCATAATGTAAATAAAAACATGCAGACACTAATTTTTGATAGACATAGGCTAAGTGACTTCCCTTTAACATCATGGGTAAATGACATCGAGATTATTTCTAAATTATAACCAAAGGAAATGAAAATGAATTTCAAGTTTGAGGAAGACCTATTAAAGGGATAATAGACTTTGATGTCTGTCTTTTCACAGTAGCACAATAGCTAATTCCTGTGACTCCTGACCTTTTAGTGTCTCCTAACCAAGTATTGGTATTAATCTACTGCTTATCTGTCACCCACCACAATTGATAGTTCCAGTGTCTGTTTCCAATTATCAGTCATTAGAGAAGGCAGTGAGCAATTTTAGAAAAAACTCACAAAACCTTTGACCTGTTTTTGTCAGATAACCACAAGTATTCACTGTAGGTTAATTATCATATCATTGTATACCAGTTATAAAAGAAGGTACTTTGGCGTATATCCACTTGCTGTAAACTTAGTCATCTTCAGGTGGTTAAAAATGGACTGTTTTATTTTTCTGAAGGAGCAGAATTCATGAGGTCATTCAGTGAAATCTGGTGAGATTAGAATGACTGACCTCTAAGCTATAAAGCAATCTATAAAACTCACAAATTTTCTACTAAAGAAAACATGAGAACTAAATATTTACCAAAGGGTGATTATCAGACATTTATGCTTTACATTGACTTCTTACAGGACAGCATAAACTTTTCTTAAATATTTATGCACAGTGTGATTGAAATTCATTATTTATATACTAAACATATTCACTCATCATTAAATAATCATTTTTATTGTATAAAATGATTTAATCAGATATTATCTGTGAGTATTCTTAAGTAATTTCTGAAGTTTAATATTAATATTTGACCCACAAAAGATAAATATTAAAAATTCCAAGTAATTGTTGTTTTCCTTTATAACATGCGTATGATTGAAACAATACACAATATTTTCAACATTTCAGGGTGCACTTTTGTCTTCAGGGGTAAAACTTTCAGACCTCTTTACAGGGGGATTGTGTCAGAACAGGCAAATTTCTCTATTATAGATGTAAAGTATTTCAACAAATTATCAAATAATTATTTTCTATCTAAAAATGTAAAATCTAGCTTGAACGTTTTCTTAACCCCACTATAAAAAGATTAAAAAATAACATTAATGCCCTTTCTTAGTGAATCTATATGCCAGGTAAATAATTGATATTTTGAAAATGAAAACGGCTGTGTTTTAGGTCAGGTAGCAATTAATTAAACTTTTATTGACCATTCACTATATAAAAAACTACTTGGAGCAATACAAAGTTAAGAAACAAAACACAAAGAAAATGTAGATATTTTTCTGAAATCTCTAACACATAGGGAAAATATAAGATGGCTTAAGTAACAAAAATGCAAATGGAAAGTGATTAATATGAGAGGTACAATTTTTTGAGAACTTGCTATGTTCCGGGAAGTATGCTCTATGCTCAGATTCTTTCAAATATCATTTAACCTTTACAACACACTGTGGAGTAGACGTTTTATTATCTACTTTTATTTTAATGATGGGCAAATAATGCATATCTTAACAGTATATCCTTTTAATAAGTTGGGAATGAAGGTTGACTTCATGTTTCTAATCACTGCAAATCTAGTACTCAACCATGGTATTATGTCATCTCCATTATCAAATTAAAGTTTATAGAAAAAGTGCAGTGTGTTACCAGCATAATAAATTAATCTGGATAGAAATGCTCAGAGTCATCTTTGTGGCACTTGAACTTTGCATTTTTAGTAGAGGTACAATTTAGACTCCTGAAAATGGGAAAAACATTTTAGTTAGAGGAAAGGGTAATCAAAACCATCAATTAAGAAAAAATAGATGATTGAGGGATCATTAATTCATTCAACACTCAAAGCTATTTGAGTGTTGACTGTAAGCCTGCCTATGTTAGGTGATACTGATTAAAGAATAAAATAAGTTCTTGTCTTTAATTATACAATATAGAATGCATTGAAGGAGTGGGAATACTGAAAACAGTGACGGGTTCTTAGTAAACTCATGTGGTTCCTAATTTTCACTGCTGACACCCTCAGACTCCATAGTGTGAGATGACAATGAACTTTTTTTTTGTTTATTGCTTTACCCAGAGTTTTCATATCTCTTACTATTTCTGTGAACTCTTCTCTCTACCTGGTGATATTCTTTAAGACTGACCTCAAAATTCTCTGCTCTTGAGACCTTCTGCACAATGGGTTGTTCCTTCCTTTATTACTCTGCCTTCTAGTACATATATCCACATCAGCTCACCACAACTGAATCATAATTAGACCCTTCCATGTCTGCCTTCTTATCCTGAGTTCCTATCTCTTTGTTTCTTATATCTTCCTGTTAGGGTTTGGCCCAGAGCAGTTACCCAATGAATATTTTGAACAAAGAAAGAAATGGCAGAGCAGTTTTTTTCAATATAGTCCAGATGAGTATATATGGAGGTGACAAAGAAAAGCAGCCCCCGACATCTCAGAGATGGGCTGGACCTGTCATCTAGGTCATTAAGTTGCCATCAACTGACTGCTCACAGTTCTCTTGTGGAACATGAGCAATTTCCTGGAATACAAACATTGGACAAGAGCATTCTGTCACCATAGCGAGAAAGACAAAAATAGGATCACTTCACAATCATATCTGAGCACAAGTGAAAAACAAGAGCATTGTTAATATTCAAAAATTACTCCACATTCCCTTTTGTGGATAATATTAGTAACTTGCTTCTTTACCCTTTAGGGCTTTATCTTCTCTTCCTCCCTCTTTCTAGAAAAAAAAAATATTAAAATACCAATGATGAAATTGAGTCTGCTTCTTGCAGAACATCCAGTTCCAGAGCAAAACCCAGCCTGTTTGAATTTTCACCCAGATCACCTAACATAATTCCATTGAGTCTTTTTCAACACTTTTCTATTGAAGCTCCCTGTGAATCCATTTTCGTGATGAATTTATTTATTGAAACAAGTCAATAGATCCGACTTTGTTTATTGATAGTGATGTTCTCAGTGTTAATTGTCTTGTATCATTGACACAGGGTGGAGAGAGAGATACTGAACACACAGAAGGACAGAACTTGCTGAGAGTAAGTAAGGCAGATTAGGAGCAAAGCTCAAGTGGACAAACACTGGCTTTGTAAAGGAAGAAGAGAATTTTTTTCTTGGAGAAAAGTAACAGTCATTCCTAGTTGATTCTGGTATACTGCACATTAAATTGGAATCATATGATCTAGATATTATTCCTGCATTTGTAGTCAACTAACCTTGTGACACTGAAGAAATTACTGCTCTTTTTCTTTTTTTTAGCTGATGGAGATATGGAAACTTCTCCTTACTGGTGCATATAAGGATGGAAAAAAATTTAAATACACTAATTTTATGAAAGCAATCACTAATTTATTATTATTTCTTATTACTATTATCTTAATTATTAAATGTATCCATTTTCATATCAGTGCTTGATATGTGTAGCTTTTATGTGATGATGTTCTAATCAGTGAAGGCTGAGGGCTGGGCCTATCAATTCTAAGTA
This sequence comes from Scalopus aquaticus, assembly GCA_004024925.1. NCBI lineage: Eukaryota > Metazoa > Chordata > Mammalia > Eulipotyphla > Talpidae > Scalopus > Scalopus aquaticus. Next base: position 61,555 of record PVIJ01002461.1, on the reverse strand, counting down.
TGGCGACGATTAGATCATGACATTATTGTTAGCACAATTCCAAAGCTTTTTCATGCAAGACTTAGTTCTTTGTGTCCCTAAATTGCTTATATTTTTAAAAGTATGATAGTAGATAAATATGGGATGATTAATTGAATTTTGCAAATTTCAAAATAATATGCAGATATTTTAAATCAATTCAGAAAATCAATCTGTTTAGTGATTCCATTGTAATATTTAAATTATCCTTTTAAGATATCTCTTTATAAAGCTGTGTTCATAAGTATTAATAAGTACAAGAGTATTTTAACTATAGAACATTTGAAAGTCAACTGAAATTGTTCTTTGAAACAAAACATTCAGGGGGACAATTTTCTCTCCTGCAGATCACATGTTGTTTTCGTGTTAAGAGGCTCTTAGGGTTTCTGGAATGTGGAGTTTATCATACTCTGTGGAATGGTTATCCACTCAAGGAAACATGTACATGTGCATTCACTGACCAATGAATAGGTCTTTATAGGACCAACTTTATGTTTCTCAGAGGACTAGTAAGTGAATGATGTCTTGTGAAGTGATATATCTTGGTAGTCACATGATATCTTTGCTTTTTTTTTTAAACTTAAAATGCAGCACAGATAAGTAATAATTCTGTGAGTAATCTCTTAATGATTTTTTGCACTCAGCAGCAAACAATGATCTGTATTCTTTCAACATCTGGCTAGGCTCCTGGGAGAATGCTATCTTTGCCTTGCAGCTACTGATTTTATTTGTCTTCCAAGTTACAGCCCTTGTGTGGGAGATTAAGACTGATTACCCATGAATGCATCTCCTTAAAACTGGAGATAAGTCACTAAATAGATAAAACTGCAATTCTCTGTTAATTAATTCTACTCTTCAGATATTGTGGGCACAAAAATATTCAGCCAGAATATCCAAGGTCTATTAATTATAAAGTCATTGGAGAGATATCTGTGGAAAGAGGAGATTGCTATCAATCATTAACTTCAGTTATATCTCAACAATAAAAGGTTTCAGTGTATGTATTTAAACATAAGAAGTTTAATTTGCAGAACTTTGGCTAGAGCATTTAGAATGTAGTTTGGGGCTTATATACATACAGTCAATCCTGTTTCTTTTCACTATCAATTAATCATAAAATATGAATCTTTTGACTCATATTTTACCTCTTATATGCTTGGATGTTGCTACTTTTTAAATCCCAACTATAATAATAAATTCATTCCCTGGTTCTGTCAGTGTAGGTAAGCTTTCAGTTGCACTAGGTAGTTCACATAGATGGAAATATTTAGAATACACAAAAACCAGGTTCTTAGAAGCAGAAGTAAATATATTTACAACATCATTATGATTGCTTTGAGTTGTAAATTGCATAAATTTTGCTGAATACTTGGTAGTTTTCTATGAGTTTGTGTATCTGTGGAATAAAACAATTCTTTTAATTTTTTGTAGAGAGCATTATTGGCATCATTCAGTTCAAATAACTTAACAATCATATGTTGATGAGGTTGTTTAATTTAAATGTTGATATTTTTTGGTTTACACCTGGCTGTCTTCAAATCAAGCAAACGTCACAAATAACAATGTGAGAAAATAATGTAGCCTTAGTATAGTGTATAAATGGTTGTTTGGAAAAATATAACCTGTTAAAGATGTGAAGATAACATTTTGTAAAAGTCATGGTAGTCTCTATTTTTTTATTGTTTACATATTTTTTATTCATATTTTTTACATTATTGTGTGAACCAAACAAGAAAGAGACATCCAGCAAGGGAGGGGGAGTATAAGGGCTCAAAAAGGGGTAGAAAAGAGCACAAGGGACTATGGTGATGGTTCGTGGGTGAATTGGTGATGGGAAACCTATGGGGTGGTCTCTCTTTAAACATACTTTTTTTTTTTCAAAGATTTATTTACTTATTTATGCATACAAGCTGGGGTACAGGCCAGAGGCATGGGGCGGCAAGAGGGTTAACCAGGAACAGAGTGGGGAGCAGAACAGGCAGATGGACAGAAATACACTGCTGAGGGGAGCAGTGGGTGAGACAGGAGAGGTCTGCCGCGCCATGTGGGAATCTCCCTGGCCAGGCGTCAAACTCGCCACTACCGACAGCTCCAAAGCACAGCGTTTAACGGCTGTGCCACCAGGGAGGCCCTTTAAATGTACTTTTTACTAAATTAAAGACATACAGATAGCCAACAGGTACATGAAAAAAATGTCCATCATTACTTTTCATTAGGGAAATACAAATCAGAACCACAATAAGATACCATCTCATACCTGTAAGGATGGACCATATTAAGAAGATCAGAAACAACAAATATTGTGGGGGTGTGGAGATAAAGGAACACTTCTATACTGATGGTGAAATATAAACTGGTCCAGCCCCTATGGAAAGCAGTAGGAGGTTTCTCAAAATATTAAAGATAGATGTACCATATAGTCCAGAAATACCACACCTACCTATTTATAAGAATGCATAAACACTATTTAGAATGGATATATTTACTCCAATGTTCATTGCAACACTATTTAAAATAGCCAATTTATGGAAATAGCCTCAGTCCCCAAGAACAGAGAAGGGGATTAAGAATACTACTTACTAGTAGTAGGAATACTACTCAGCTATAAACAAAGATGAACTTTTACATTTGCATCACCATGGATGAAAGTAGAGGGGACTGCGCTACAGGAAATAAATCAGAAGGAGAAAGACTAATATCAGATGGATTCACTTACATTTGGGATATAGAGAAACGAAACAAAGGGTCAAACAAAACTAATCCAAAAATATATCCTAGAAATCTGAATGTATATCTAGGCTACCAGTGTAGGAGGGGAAAGGTGGAGAGCAAAGAGGGCAGGGTGCCAAGTGAACTATGGGTCTCTTGATAGTGGATGTAGTATGGTAAAATATCTCTGAAGAGGCGTGGCCTATACTTCTGAATTATATACAGTGCTATAAACCAATGTTACCTCAATAAAAATAAAAGCAGTTTTTCTATGCAAATTGATGATACAGGATATGTTTTAAATATAGTTATATTTATTCCTAAACTCTCTTTTCCACTTCACATGAGAGAAATGGCATCATGGTATGAGATAAATAAATGGTATCCACTGGAGAAAAATTTTAACCTCCTGATCTCAGTCAGTCTTAACACTTACCTAATTTTATCTCCTTTAACAAATCTGGGTCTGTGTTGAATGACCTATCCCTCTGACTCTTGTTTTGTTCTGTTTTGTGTGATTTTCTTTCTTTTGTCCAGTAATGTAGACAATCTTTGCTATCACTAAATAAGACTGCAATTAGGATTTTTATGGAGTGTTACATATTTCAAGCTGACAATACAGATTTTGTTAGAAATGATATAGTATATGATTTGGGAAATCCATGGTGTTCAGCTGATATAATAAGTTAGAGTTAATTTAAAGGACTAAATATTTACTATAATGTGAACAAAAACTCCAAGTAATAAACATTTTTTTTCTGATGTTTTCTTTTTTTTTAAGTTCCCCCAATCATTTGCAATTGCAGTGGGTTATAGCATACTATAATAAATGTAGAAATAGAAAGCTTTGTATTTACCCAAATCATCAAAATATAAACAAGGCAAGGATATCTCTTATGAAAAGCTTGTATCTAAGGAATATAATGGGTGTGTATATTGTTTTTTCGGTTTTAATAATGTTGCTTTTGGTACTATGTCTGGTGGAGAAAAGTATAGAGGGATCCACTTGGTAAGTTAGAATTATTTAAAATATGATGTAGTAAAAGGATGACTTTGTATAGTAATGTAGAGCTTACATAATATTAAAGCATGATGAATACAGTCATATTTATTCATAAAATTTTCTTTAGATAATAAGTCGCATCAATATTAAATCAGTGAACATAAAACATTTGGTATGATAAGGACTATAGGAAGTAAGTTCTAGAAGTCCGAACATAGACCAGAAATAAAGCTTCCTCTGGAGAATAAAAACACCATAAAGCAAAATGAAAGCACAGAAAGAAGTGCAAATTTTGTAAGAGATAACTATATTACACCAACAAAACTATACTAGGGGAAATAAAGCCAAATACTCAGAGTTGTGTTGTTGAGGGTTTGGGAATTGAAATCTTGAACCTGATGTGAAATCTATTCTCTCTCAATTACATGTTGTTGCCTCTTGGGCAATTTACAAAAATTTAGACTTAAGTACAGTTGTGACAATTAAATGAAGTAAATTTCAAATAAGTGAGAGCTAAATAAACGTTGTGCCTTCAGTCAACAGCAGGATGATACTGAGTGAAGTCAGGTTTTGATCCATTCACACAATCTTTCATTCAACCAATACTTATTAAATTGTTCTGGAGTATGCCATTGTCTTGTGTTGGATGCGAATGATGCACTGGTGATCTATCCCTTGATTCTCTAGTCTATTCTCTGTGTGTTTGTGTGTGTGTGTGTGTGTGTGTGTGTGTGTGTGTGTGTGTGTGCTGAGAAGTATTGTTTGAATATCCTAACAATCAAGTAGTTTCTAAGTGCAGAACACTAGGATGTCATTACATAGATGGTGTGGACATGAACTTTTATAAAGAGATTTAGGAGATAACTGGAACCACCTATCTGTCACCACCCAATTTCTTATTCTTTTTTAAAAATAAATTATTTTTTTTAAAGATTGATTTATTTATCAGTACAAGCAGGGGTGTATGCCAGAGGTGTGGGGTTGTGAGAGGATTTGCCAGAGTCAGAGTGGGAGCAGAACAGGCAGATCTACTGAAGTACACTGCTGAGGAGAGCAGTGGGCAAGGCAAGAGAGGTCTGCTGTGCCATGTGGGAAGCTCCCTGGCTAAAATTGTACTCGTGCTGCCATGGCTCTGCATAGCTTCATAGTGCTGTGCCTTAACCCGTTGTGCCACCAGGGAACCCTCAATTTCTTATTCTTAAGTCAGGGATATTAATATTTGACACCTTCCCTGCATTACTCTTTTAAGATTACCTTGTGAATATTTGTGAGCGTCATTAAGAATGCAAGACTATATAAATACAAGTTTTAATCCATTACTCAAAAATGTCTCATGGAATTTACTGGTACAATTATGGTTTAGAGTAGTAGTCTATAGGAATTGGAACTATGGACAAAATTTTACTACCGTTTTATCTGTAGATAAAAAGATAGAAAAACTGTAGTTTTTTATGTGGTATATTTAACATAAAATTTTATTAAACTCTGAAAATTTACCCCCTTATGTGGTATGCTTAAATAGCCTAGATTAAAAAATTGAAAATTTATAATAATGACGGAAATTTTAACTTTCCCCTTTATTGCACTTGCATCTCATGGTGGATTCTAGAACAGTAGATGACTTACATAGTATGAATTCAATACTCATCTGCATTATGTATGTGCATGTTTTAGATTGGATCCTAACAAAGTTATGTTTTAGTCCTTTTTTTGAGGACTAAAGATTTTTTGGTCTAAATTTTAAATATAAAATTGATTATTAATAAAAACTTGAATAATGACTTATAACTAAGAATTTTGAATATTGACTTTCAGAATAAACAAAATGTATTTCTCAACATCTGGTTGGTGCATATTCCATAAAGTACAGCACTCCTCAAGAAGAGTCAGAGGCAATACTGCCTACTCATGAACATTTCTGTACAAAGCAATAAATATTAGATAAGCTGTGATAGAGACATTAAATCTCACATCCATTGATTTTTGTTTTTTATTAAATGAATATGAAGACAGACTTTCTGTTTTCAGATGTCTTTGGGTTTTGAATTTATGAATTCAAGATTTTTAATCATTATTAATGTATATAAAATAGGACAAAGAAAATTTTTGAAGAAAAAGTTGCATATCCTGGCACTTAAGAGTCTTAGTTTCATGGCAGCCAATGCCAGGCTTTAGATCTTTTGACAATGTGTTTATTTTTTCTCCAGTTTCTTCATCTATAATATGAGGATAATAATAGACCCTACCTCATAGGTTGTTATAAAAGTATAATATGATAATATTGATAAAATGCTTAGAACTGTGCCTGGAATATAAGTGCTATTAAAATACTGTTCATGATGTCATCCACTTCATTTAAATTAAGATCAGAAAAAAATGAGAATGCAATTTAGTTTTCTATAAGCAAAAGTTGTGTCTGATTTTAGTATTCTTGTATGCACTTCCAGTAATTAGATGTCTAGTTCATAGGATTTCTATCCCTTACACTTTCCCTGTCAAATTACCCAGGAGAATGGACAAATGGAGATTAAAGAGAGGTGTTCATAGCAACCTGTACCCTCACGTGCAAGAGTTTAGGTGGAGAAGAGTTTTGAATTATAGACCAAAATGGGATCCTAAAAATGAAGTCATCTCCTTGTTTAGGGAAAAGTTGATTAATGGTCCTTCTGGGAACAGACCCACAGTCACTCCTAGATGATAATGACCTCTCTCTCTTTCTTAATCTTAACTCTTCCTTTAGTTTAGGACCCCAAATTTCATATAGATTTAGAACAATTTTGACAGTTTTAGTTAAACTCCTAAAGATATGGTTGTTAATAGATAAAGATATGGAGGTTAATAAGTTCAGTTACACAACTTAGAAATAAAGCATGTGACTGGAAACATTAAAAAAACATTATTGATTACAGTTTTGCAATACTTTCCTCACTATGTTGTGGATTTTTTAGGATAATCTCGTCCTATATTATTCTAGATAACAGATTTAGGGAAAACTACCAATACTGAGAAAGGTAATCCCATAATATAAATTTGCATTACTAAAATTTTGAACATGTAATTTTTGAAGAATGTTTTTGGTACCCAGAATATATAAGCTGTATCAGGTAGTACATTATTTTATAAAATCAGATAATATAATAATATGCCTGACAATTACTATCCTAAATTCTTCAACATTTCTTCATATACCCGAGAGGAACGTTCACTGACTTCATTTGGTAAGAAGGTTGCTAAAGGAGGGAAATATGTTCCCCTTTCAATATTGAGTAAAAACAGACAGAGGTCTTTGGGGGGCTTTATGCTGCTCTTTGGTAAAGAGGTTGTACTAAAACAATCTTATAAGAACTTATATTTTTAAAGAATATTTTTATTTGTAAAAGAAGGGAAAATTCTTCTGAGGAAGACATTCTAGAAATAACCATTCTTATGAAAGTGAATTTATTTTATTTGTCCTCTATCATGCCTTATGTGCCAGCAATTCCTTAGTCCTTCTTCCTTTTTTCCTCCCTTGGCTGTGTTAAATTTCATGAGTGACTTCACCTGGAACTCTGGAACTTTCTATAACACAGTCTTAATTCCTATATGAATCCTTCGGTATTCCAGCACCTGATAAATACTTGTAATCACTTTACAACCTCACTTTTAAAAACATATTTGGATAGCCTTTCCATTTAAGGTGCAGGAATTTGTATAAAACCTCAGAGGTTATATTGCTTTTGAAGTAAAGGCTATTGGTTTGTGGAATTTCCTTCAACTGGAAACATGTATGAGTCTGTGGTTTTAGTGTTTTCCTAGTTTTATAATGGTCTGCTTGTTTGTTTTCGTTTTCCAAAGCTGAGAATTTACCATTAATTTGCATATTTTATAAAGGACTAATTTGTTTTCCTTGTTTTCTTTCTAGTTGAAAGAGACAAGGATTTTTCTCACCAGCGAAGGCATTATAAAGAATTCCGGTTTGATCTTACACAAATTCCTCATGGGGAAGCTGTGACAGCAGCTGAATTCCGGATATATAAGGACCGTAGCAACAATCGATTTGAAAATGAAACAATCAAGATTAGCATTTATCAGATCATCAAGGAATACACAAACAGGTATCAACTTTACAGCTTATTATCCTAGCAAACAAATTTTAAATTGTATTTAAATTCAATGATAACCCATGTGATCCTTTAAATCATATTTTCTGAGCATAATGACATTCATGGCCTTGTGTAGACATATTTAAAAATCACAGTGATTAACTGGAAGCGCTTAATGCATTTCACAGGTTTTCCTTATTTCTGTCACCATCTATATAGTGAAAGATCTTATTTTTACCCATGTTTGCTTTCCAAGCTACTGTCTCATTTGATAAATGAGACAACTTCTATTTTATTCTGCTTACATAAAATTTATAATTAAGATGATTTAATTCAAAATCATTTTTAAGTTACAGAATAGAGACTGTATTTTTCCCTGGTATGAGTCAATGACTTGGGCGTCATATGGATTTTGTTGTTAAGCTATCGTATTTGTAACATATCTGAGGGTTGGCCTATATGTCTATCAAATGTTTAATTCAAAATGGTATCAAATTGAACAGATCATCTGTAGTGGCAAGAAGACTCCAAGAGCACAGGTTCTCCCTGGAACTGTACGGATGGGTCAAAAGGAGGAGTCCTGGAGTCCTTGATGGCTTTTTAAGCTTTTTAAACATCTTTTGTAACAAGGCAACAATGTACAAGGCAGGCAAGGTGGCCAGGAGGCCAAGAGGCTGGCAAATCTTCACCTTCTCAGGTCTCTCTGCTTTTGGGCCGCGTCTCTTGCTCTGCTCTCACTGCTGCTGCTGTGCTCCTGTTCCTTGTGCTCTCTGCATCTCTGCCTCATACACACACATGTCATGCTAAGCCACGCTATGCCATGCTCCGCCATGCCCTTCTTCAGGCACCTGCCATCAGGAAAGGGCATGGGCCTACAGAGGCCCATGGCCAAGGGCGGGGGGTGGGGGCGGAAAACCCTGACAACTCTTCTGCCTACCTTACATCATCTGAAATACTAAATCAAAGAAAACTTTAATTGACAATTACTGTATACAAGTCATCCAACTAAAGAACACAAATGGGATCGTAATAGTATTCTCTGGCTTTATACCCCAATGCAGAAATTGCTCGGTGACACCTTTTCAGGTGATTATCTACTTTTGTTGGAGAGTTCTTACATGCTTCTTTTTGTTTGTTTTTTAAATCTTTGTTGATTTTATTTGAGGTGAAATCCATTCCCTGGCAGTTTTTATTCACTAGATTTTTCCTTTGATGAAAAAGTATTCCCTTCTTTGATGAGATAAAATTTAAAGACAGCTAACAAATCTCCTCTCATGTCTCCTTTCCTTGGTGAATATTTCTAGTTCTTGGCCTTTTGGTTTTTCTTGGGCTTCTAATGTTCAGAGTTTCTTAATGGGATATTCCATGGCCTTTTCACAATATTTAACAGAGGGGAAAAAAAAGGCTTCTGAAGTAAAATGCATTGGAAAAAATCTATCCATTTAGAACATTCTCTAGGAGATTCACAATGCAAATCAGAATATTAAGGTCTTAGAAAAGCATTATAGTAAAGACACCTGTCATTTTAATCTTTTATCTTCACCTAGTCTTCCTCAGATTATTTGGCTATTGTATCATTTTCTTTCAGTATGTAGTACTTATTATCCTGTGAAACACTGATTCGGCAGGATATACTTTAATAGATACTGATTTATATATACTATTATTTTAAGAGCAGTAATTTCAATTCTAGACCTGTTTTCCTTTCTCAAATCTAACAATAATATAAGTTTATTTTTAAAATCACTCTTAACCATGATTAGGATACTACTTCCACTAACATGCCCTAAATATTTGAATTATCTTTATTGTTGGCAATTTTTGCTGTATTTTTTAATGCATGTTGAATCTATAATTGGTTATTTAATATCAAGTAATTTTTACAGAAACCTTTTGTACACTAGGTCTTTATCCTTTAGCATGTATTCATTGATTATTTGAATCTCAGTACAAACTATAATGTTGATCTCTAACTTTTACTTAGGTCTGTTGTTCTATCTGCTCAGGATATTTGAGTGTCATCCATTGTACTAAGTACTTTGCACTTTTCTCATCACTGTTTTCTAAGTATCTGAATGCTTTGATTTAGTTTATGATGAAAATATAGAACTGATAGAGAAGTCTATTGATAATTTATAGATTTATTTTTGAGTGAAGTTATGACTTTTATTAATAATAATTTGGTAATACTTGTGGGTATTGATGTTTAGCTTATCAGACTTCTTAGCTTTGGGAAATTTCATTTTTCTTAAATGGAATCTTATCTGAATTTTTGATATTTCTCTAATTATACATGATTTAAAATACATTATTCTCAATGTTTCTATAACTACAACTGTGTGCTGTTTCAGTATTCCTTCTTGGGAATAACTTGACTAAATCTTTACTTCTTTTTTAATATTTATTTATTTTTGCATATAAGCTGGGGTGCAGGCCAGAGGTGTAGGACAGTGAGGGGGTTCACCAGAGACAGAGGGGAGCAGAACAGGCAGATGGACGGAAATACACTGCTGAGGGCAGCAGTGGGCGAAGCAGGAGAGGTCTGCCACGCCATGTGGGAATCTCCCTGGCCAGGCATCAAACTCGCACCGCAGCTACGGACAGGTCCACAGGGTTGCTTTTAACCTGTTGCGCCACCAGGGAGGCCCAATCTTTACTTCTTTTAATGCATGTTTAAATCTGTTCTAAGATACTGAATTTGCTAATATTCTTGATATTTTTGCTAAGTCCTTGAAAAATAGCTACGAAAATCTATATTTTATACATCTGGATCTTTGATTGGTATTCTCTTGCTCTGATACCCAAAGCTCTTGAATGGCATAGTTAGATAGGTTTTTATTTAATTTACCAAATAATATTTGAAACATTTTAATTCAGTAAATTCAGTTCAATATTAATTGATTTCTACCAAGTTCACATTTTTAATATCTACTACTAAGTATTGTTGCTAAGATTATGATTTTCTTCCTGTAGGGTTATATCATACATATTGTTTTCTGTAGCTTTTGGTGTTATTAATATGTATGGGATTTTTTTTCCCTATCAGTTTCATTCTCTGTAAAATGCAAACTGACAAATTTACACCATATATTTTAATTTTATATACTGTTGATCAAGTGACAAAACACTTTTTTTTTTAAAAGTTTTTTTTTTTTTTTTATTTATACATACAAGCTGGGGTATAGGCCAGAGGCGTGGGGCGGCGAGAGGGTTCACCAGAGACAGAGTGGGGAGCAGAACAGGCAGATCAGAGGTACACTGCTGAGGGGAGCAGCGGGTGAGGCAGGAGAGGTCTGCCGCACCATGTGGGATTCTCCCTGGCCAGGCGCCGGAACTCGCGTCGCCGCTGCCGACAGCTCCACAGTGCAGCGCTCAACCGCTGCGCCACCGGGGAGGCCCCAAGTGACAAAACACTTTATCTTTAAAATATGCATTCACCCACTATTGGGGTTTATTGATCTGTAGTATAAGAAAATGCAATTATTTGCCTAGATATTGTCTGTTGATCCATGATTCACATCTTGTACTTTACTTTTATTTCCAAAGAAAGATGTTTAAGGTGAAGAAGATATAGGGAAAATACACATTCCATTTAGAATATTTCAGGAAACTATGTAGGATTCCAAGTCATCATAAAAAAATTCTAATGTATAGCAAACAATGAAAGTATGAACTTCGGTATTCCCACATGGGGAAATCACTGTATATCTTGGAACCTCATTTCATATATATAAAAAAAAAGTAATATAAATATTTCTGAACAATAAAAGTATTTCAGGTAATTTGGGAAGAGCTGGTGCTTACTACAGTGCAAACACCAAAGTTCATACTTAATAAATACAATAAGTTCATTGGTCAATATAGATTCTTATAGTTTAATAGGGACATCTGTTTACTATTTTTTAGAGAATTATGTGCACTAAGTGTCACTAAGTGGACATGGTTAGTGGTAATGGTAGTAGTTACAACATGGTTAGTAGAATATAGTAGTTACTGATATATACTTACGTGTAAATATATAATTAGTAAAATGATTCGAGGAAACTTTATTTAATAAAAATAAAAGTATGTTATTAAAATATTTAATTAATATGAATGCAATTGATACATTTTAAAATCTAACCATGAAATGAACACTATCCAACTAAACAATACAATTGAAGCCACCTGAGAACAAATTTTAAACAGTCAAAATCATTTGAAAAAAGTTGAAGAGGTATAGGAATGGGAAGCTTCTTAATTATTAAATTATTTACAGATAAATCAGAAATGTAGACAAATTAGACAGATATTCAAATGCGGAAGATTATCACAGAATTGTTTCTGATTACATGTGTTGGGAGCATTTCAGTGTTAAATAGAAGAGAAAAAGTTGCACTCCATTTTCTGAAAAATGGAAATGTTATAGTACACGTAGCAAGTACAAATTGGGTTTTAAAAATATTTAATAACACAGGAGCATAATCATATTAATTGATCAGATGCAGGAATTATAATTATATACATTATGATACATTTTCAATAAATTCATATAGAAAACAGATTGGAAGAAAGCATCACATGTTCATTGCAGGCTTTTTGTGGACAATTTTTCATCATAGGTAGTTCGAAATTTTAATTCTTCCCCCTTTCTATACTTTCTAAGACTTTGTAATAAATTTTATATTATACTCAGAAACAAGCACAGTTACAGTTGAGAGATACAAGGTAATGAAACATCATCGTATATTTATTTACAAAATAGTATTCACTACTTTTTCAGGTAGAGAGGAGCCAAAATCAAAACAAAATTAAACAATATTCCAGGATTCAAAAATAAGTGGCTCTTACTTTTTTAAGCATGGAAAGCATTTTTCCCCCACAGAAAATGAAAGAAAATAAATATTTTTAAAGATTTACTTTTACTTAGCTTATGCATACAAGAACTGGGGTATAGGCTGAAGGTGTTAGGCTTCGGTGAGAGGATTCACAGAGACAGAGTGAGGAGCAGAACAGGTGAATTGACTGAAATACACTGCTGTGGGGAGCAGGATGCAAGACAGGAGAGATCTGCTGTGCCATGTGGGTTAGCTCTTTGGCCAGGCTTAGAACTGAGGCCATAGTGGTGATAGAGGGTAGACAACTCCTAGGCCACCAGGAAGGGCCCCAAAATAAATATTTTCTTTTTTTATTCTATGGAAAAATTTCCTGCAAATTTGAATCTTAACTTTCTCTGAAAGTGAGGAGGGATAGGTTATAAATATTTCATTTATATATCATGTGGTTATAATATACATGGAAAATATTTCTGTTTGAAAAAGTAATCTTTAAATCCAGTTATTATGTTTTATTTAGTATTGCTTCTCTGTGGTTTCATTTACTTTTTAAAAAAAACAAGATCTAAAGTGGAGGTAAGAAAAGAAATTAGTACCTTAGGCAATTTTCAAAGCTATGGTCACCTCTTAAAATGTCTCTCTTCAAACTCGTTGATTTTCTTTACTTAGTGTTTTGAATTAAACTCAGAAACAATTGAGAAGTTAGTGCAGACCACAGTCTTTAATGCAGTGCATCTGACAGTATATGTATGTTTTTCATATGTATAAAGCTCATATTCCCTAAAGTATTAAGAGTGGCAGTGTGGGGATTCTAGCTGTAATTTGCTACTTTATAGATATGTTTTACATTCAAAGTATTGGTCTACTTACCATCTCATATATGAATGGTTTGTCAGTGTGTGTAATCAGATATGAAGAAGAGTCCATTAAGTCATCTCATTCATATGTATTTATGCTAGTGAGACTAAAAACTTCAAGTAATATATTTCAAGTGATTTATTTTATTCCTAACATCTTTCACCTCCAACATTTATCCCTACTCCCATTTAAATGTGTGTCATTTAAAGAAGTGTTCTGATATTTATCCAAATCTTTATTTTTCTTGGTTAAAAAAAAAAGGCAATACACACTGCATCATTTCACTTATTTAATCTTTTCATATGGGACTAACAGCCCTAAATTGTATATAGAAGGCATTGCTCCTCAGTCACACCTCATATATCTGGCATTATTGGATATAAGGTTTCCACATGATTGAATTTTCTAGATAATTCAGCTGAGTTTGGCATGCTTTGCTGAGCACCTACCATGTGGCCTGCACCAGGGACTAAGGCCCAGTAAATAAGATCTCCAAAAGCTCATAGCCTGAGGGCTGGGGCTATGGTGGGCCTGCCTCATACAGACGTTAATAACTATAATACAACGTGCTAAGCACTATGATGTAAGTATGCACTAAGTGTTGTGGAAATCCAAATAAAGAGAAAATTAATTCTTTATTTGGGAGGGAGAGAGACCCTTACGGGAAGCCACTGAGAGAAATTTACCACTGAGTGGGGCCTTTCAAGATGAAGAGGAATTTCTCTAGCCAGATGGTAGAGGGGAAAAGAGAGAAGGAATATTTCTAAGCATTAAAATATTTAAATGTATAAATAGCTAAATAATACAACTAAATTATCAAAGCCAGCATTATTAGTGCTAAGAAACATTCACCATGTGTCTGATACTGTGTTAGTGCTTTACATGAATTATTTTTTCTTACATACGTGCATATGTAGATATGTATATACATTCCCCAAAGAAAATGTGCTATATATAATTCAAACTTTTCCTAATTTTCTGCTTTGAATATAAATATCTGCACTACATTGTAAAAACATTTTAAGCTCGCCTGCTCAATGTCATTAGCCACCTTCACTACTTGGATATATTTAGTTAAGCTGTCATCATTCCAGTTCACAGTCAGGTTCATATTTACATCATCTATCCCCTCCTGCTTCCTTAAGATTTGTGATTCTTCTGTGGACATACTTCAGAATGTACATCGACAGTTTCAACTCAGGAAGATTTCATGGGCTCTTGAGAGCAGTGTAGAGGAACAGGACAGAGAGATGGTTGATGATATTTCCTCTAAGGTTACAAGACAATATACAGCATAGCTTGCGTTTTTTTCAGTGTACTGCAATCAGGCTATGTGTCAATTGTTTTCAACTGGGACAGTGTGCCCTCAGGAAATGTTAGCAATGTCTGGAGACCTTTTTGGTTTTCGCATAGGTAAGGGTGGGGGTTGGAATGTTACTGGCATCTAGAGGTAGACATTCTGAATTAGGGATTTTGTTAGGAGTATTCTCAACTTCTACAGTGGGCAGAACAGCTCTTCCACTTCACAAAGAATGTTCTGAGCCAAAATATTCATATTGTTGAGTTTGAGAAATCCTACCGTATTTGAAGATATAAGTTATAAACCTAAAAAAGGGAATGCTTTCTGCCATGGAGTGAGTTTCTCTTTGACTATGACACATCTTGAGCCATAACAGTTACAGTATTGAAGAACCTTTAGGAACTTGCCCTGGATACCTTTGTTCATTTATTAAGGACATTAAAAGTGGTTTGTGCTATCTATGTAATATCCTGACTTCTTTATTTATTGTTTCTTGCTAAATGATGGGCTTTCCTGTATATATAGCCTTTCAGTAGAACATGTATAGGTTTCTCAGCAGCAGAAAAATATATCATCATGTAATGCCATGGAGCCTGCTAATTTGGTGTTATCACAGAGAGGAAAGTGATTGAAATTTTGCAGTGGGAATTCAATTTCTTTTGCATTTTTACCATGTTGTCATTCAGTGCCAGTCTGCATTTGTACATTTAAAATGTGGATGTAGCTTTGAGTAACATGTTATAAAAATTGATGTTTGTTGAGTTTTACTGAAATTTATTATTTCACATCTGTTTTGGAAGAAAAAATAATCATCATTTGAAAATATCAATCAGCAAACAAAATCCAGTTCTAACATTTTTAAGCTAAAGCTGCTCTTGAGAGAAATATGTGACATAGTAAATACAGATAATATGATTGATCGATTTGTGTTTCATGTTAAAGCTGTACATCAGGTTCCTTAAATGATATGGTATATAAAATACCCAGAGGAAGATGTATGCTTTTTCTTTGGGTGGTCATAATTTCATTTTTACTAGACCTGATATGTTATTCAAAGCAGAAGGAGCTAGAATGAGGATGAGGTGGATTGAGATGAAATAGTTGTAATTTGGGGGGAAATGATATTTTGGGGGAAATGTCTTATGGAGGTGGAGTAATATTACAATTTTTCCTCTAAGTAATTTCCCAAAGTTTTTCTTGGCCAGATTTAATGCTTTGTGACTAGATAACAGAATATTTATACTCTTGGCTATTTCTTTGTTCTCTCTCTCACTCTATGTATACATGCATATATGTGTGTATGCCAGTGTATATATACATGTATATGCATCTACATGCTTATATACATGAAGTTGAAAACATAGCAACCTAAAGACCACTTCTCTTTGATTATATCTTATGCTTCTAATGTAATTAAATTTACTTCCTTTTGATAAGTTTTCAACTTAATTGTTTCCTCTACTTGAATTTGGAGACAAAGGTTCATTATAGATTGTATTATGTGGCCAATATTAAAGAAAATGAATGAATTCTGTATCCAAAATTTATAAGCTCATGTTATTAATGAACATTTAGAGTAATAATTGCTCAAATCTGTTCTCATCCTAGTTATGCCATCAAACATACCACGATAAACTTGCTAGGTATGCACTTCCCTGTCATCAATTTTTCTGTTAAGAAAATATAATAATTTGTGTAGCATTTTTATTTGTGTATCCTTTTATCCGTTTAATAGATTTATTAGGTAAATATTTTAATCTTCAGTTGAAAAAGAGACAGAAGCTCAGGAAAGTTAAAGGACAGAATTATTTTTTTTTTCTAATATTGAGCAAAGCCTTATTATTGACTTCACTGTTAAATTTAAGCAGATACTAGTTTCTGCTACAGCTGATTCTTGGCTGTATAAAGGTAGAATTATAGTGAAGCTTTTCATAGGATCCATGAGTTCTATACTGTTTAACAAGTAATACGATATCAATGAGAAATGTTTATCATATTTTGGAATGAGCAAGAGTATTTATTTCACAAGGATTTATTTGTCCTTGATAAAACAGATTTCAGCAAGAGTTGAATGGGAGTCCCATCTAAGTACTCATCCAACATATAATAATTTATGCAATTCCTCTAGTAAAGAAATGATTTCATTGATAAAGAAGTATTGCATATAAATTCCAAGCATAGTGTTATAGAGATTGTGTTTATTTTAGAAAATATTCAGTGCTATCCTATGTATATTTCTTTCTGAGTTGAAATGGTGTTGTATATTTTATCTTCTAAATATGGATTTCAGTGTGTCCCATAGATATTCTTATGTTTCTTGCCTTAAAAAAATATTTCTACTTAATTTTTTGTTCCCACTATTCCCCATATCTTAACCAAAATTTTGCTTTCAATCCCTTTATTTTCTTTTATTGTATTTGACCCTCAGCCTACGTCAATTTGTTTCTCATAACTCACTCAACTGATCAGCTACCAACAGCCTACTCACTTCTGACTTTTTTAGACACCTTTTCGTTCTTCCAGTTTTTTCTTAGTGTTTTATATTTCTTACCACTTCCAATTTTACAGGTAAATTAGTCCAAGTAGGAGAGTGTATTAGTTTCCTAAAACTGCTGTTATAAATTACCAAGAAAATTAATGGTTTAATACAATGGAAATATATTTTCTCCTTCTTCTAGAGACTTGAAGTTCAAAATCAAGGTGTTGTTAGGGCCATATTCTCCAAAATTCTTAGGGTAGGATCCTTCCTTAGCTCTTCAAGATTCTGGTAACTCTAGGTGTCTCTTGGCTTGTGTCAACATAATTTCTGTCACTGTTTCTGTCTTCATAATGCTGTCCTCCCTCTGTGAATATCACTCTGTCTTCTTATGAGGAAGACAGTCAGATTGGATTAGGGTCCTTCGTAATGGCCTCATTTAACTTAATAACAACTTCAAGGATCCTATTTCCAAATAAGATCACATCAAAGGTTCCAGGGATTAAGACTTTAAACTACTGCTTTGAAAGAAATAATTTAACACATATCGGGAATATGTCAGTTAATAAGAGAAATAGCGCTATCATCAATGAAAAGAAATAAGGGATTTATTACAGTGATTTGGCGTTCTGCAATTATAACAGTTCATGTGAGGTTGTCACTTCTACATGGGATGATGGGTCTCAAATTTTTTGCATGAGCAGTTATGAAAAAAAAAAATGGTCATGTAATGAGAGGGCACTAGGAGAACTAGAACCTGTGAGCATAACCTGGAGCTCCAAAGACAAGTTGGAATCCATGTCATCTCTCAGAGCCTCTAACTTCAATGATATTGGTGATCTGCAGGGAAAGGTGGTAGACCTCACTAGAAGCTCGACATACTCCTTGCTCAGGATGTGGAGAAATTGAAGGAGATGATCTGGTAGGATGAATTGTGGGTCAGTATTTGAAGAAACTGATAGATCTATGATCCAGTGGAAGCTGGAAAAGATCAGGTCCAGCTGTTCTCCCACAACAAAGTGAATCAGCAGATTAGTGACAATGTATATAAGCATCAGGAAAGCCTGGCACTTTACCGATCTTCTAAGCATAAACTTGGCTGCTGCTTCACTTATGCTCCTGCACAAGTTTCTCTATGACTAACCTTAGCTCAGAACCAAAGAGGGAAGAGAATTCTGGCATTTTTAGTTCCAATTTAACAAACTACAAATCCACAACAGTTTAGCCTTATCAAATTGGCACCTTAAGCCATTCATTCATTCTAAATTGGCACCTTAAAACAATTTATCTATTAAAAAAAAAGTAAAATAATTCATTTATCTATCTTTGGATGTTGGTCATTCGTTTTCTAACCAAGACATATAAGTTCAACACTGATATTTAAGATTAAGGGCTATCAAAACTACTTATACTAGATGGAGAAAGGAAGATAAAAAATTCTAAATATGTATATATATAAACACATTTATGTCAAAATAAGGATGCTATACTCACAACCATTACAACCTCCTTTCTGTAAGAAGTCACATGGTTGTACCTGCTATTTACAACTTCTTTCTTCCACTATATGATCCATATCCTCTTTGTGTTGTGCATGCACTATAGCTCATCTTACCTGAAGAGGTAAACCAAATATTCCTTCTTGAGTGTCTGGGCCATTAGCAGTAATAACCACATTGGGCCATAGTTTTCCATTGACTTTTCCATTGACTGTATCACATGAAATGTTAGTATTGTGAGATATTCCAGTTGATCTCTTGTATTTCAGACATGTTCTTTCTTTTACATATTGTGATGGTTGAAACCTAGTTTTCCAATGATATTTAGGATCAATCATCCCACATAATATATTAAACCTTATTGATTTGTTCATTCACTAGTGTGAGGAGCCCAGAATGACTCCTTTTAGATATCTCATGAGATAGCCCATGTAGATATCTCAATTTCTAACTTCCTAGAACCATTGCTACGACTGCTAATGGGCAGCACTCTACTTTTCACATCTAAGAGCTCTGGATTACTAGAGTCCAACATCTTGGGGCCCAGAAGTAAATGCTTTGCTAGTTGGAGCAAATAGAGTGAGAGAGAGGAGGCACTCCAATTTCCCTTGATTATCAGACCCATGAGAGATCTGTGAGGACTCGTCCTGTTTTTGTTGTTTATTTAGATATTATAAAGCTTCCTGAGGGATATTAGTTTTTTCACAAAAGATAACTGACTCCCAGATGGAATCATTGAGCATTTCATTGTAATATTCTGTAGTTGCTGAAAGATGATGAGAAACATGGTAAGACCTATGAATTCCATGAATGTAAACCCATTCCACTCTTCATTTGCTGTTAAGTGGGTTTCTTGCCCAGAGGCAAAGCTGTGTAGAATTCCGTGACAGTGAATTAGGGATTCTGTAAATTCATGGCAGAAAACTCATGGGCAGAGAAGGAAAATTCACATCTACATTGCCTATTTCATTAAGAGAAAAGTATCACCCTTCTATGCTGTAAGTATTCTCATGTAGTTAACTAATCACAGAGTAGCTGTCCAATCCCTCTGGGAAATGACACTAAAATGGTTTATTTTAGGGATTTGACCGCATGCAACTGTGGAAATTAAACAGTCTATATAAGGTTGTTGCTGACATAGACTAATGCTGAATCTATGGTTTGCGGGGTAGACAGTTCAGGAAGGAAAGATGGGATGTAGTTGGGGAAAACAAGGACAAAGTAGAACCTATGAGAATGATCTGGGACCCATGAGAATCAACTGGAACCAATCATCAAGCCTCCAACTTCAATGATGTAGGTGATTTCCTAACTACTAAATCCTTCCTCATAGATGTGTCCACATGCCTGGCCCTGGATTCAGAAGAACTGAATAAGGAGATTCAGTGGAATCTGAAGGAACTGTAGACCCAGCTGCTGCCCTACACCAATAAGGTGAATCAGCAGATCTCCCCAGTATACCTAAGCTGTAACAACTCTGGATCATACAGAAATCTTCCCACCATAATTATGGCTACTCTTTCACTTACACTTTCTAAATCTTACCCCAATTTCTATTGTGGCCAACCATGATCCAAAACCATACAGTTAAATTGACATCATATATCAATTTATCATCACAGGGAATATTTAATTGAAAAATTGAATAAATGAATTGATGGATGGTTGGATGGATCTGTGAAATGTGCCAGGTCACACTTTTGCTCTGTTTTTTTCTCATTTTATGTTGGTGACTCAATTCAACCTCTTAGTACTCCAGTACAAAACCCAGTAATTTTTAAGTTTAATGAGAACGGAGTAAAGGGACTGAAGAAAATTACCATGATATAAAAGAAACTTTTGAAAAATGGAGTTGGAAACCTGGGTTTCCACTTGGCTGAGTGAGCATGAGAAATAATTTAAGTTCTCTTTTTATTTGTTCTCTTCAATAAAATAATAATCTGACTTAGTAATTCATATTTCACTTAGTTCTAGTATCATTTATAGTAATTCATATTTCACTTAGTTCTAGTATTGCTTAATTTATTTTGGTTACTTTATCAGATGAAATCTTAGACCTAGATGATTTCACATCAGACATAGTCAAAATTCTCATTTTAATCTTGTAATGGAAATACTTCATTCAGCTTTGCAGATAGTAAGAATGGAAACAGTACAAACTTCCAAAACTACAAGCATACTATGTTATCAGGCATATTTGCTTACTATAAATGCCTGATTATAAGACCACATAATCGTATCTGCTTTTCTCACATCAAAAATCAAAAGAATTAGAGGAAGAAATTGAATATTTTTATATTTGGATTTGTTTATAGACTTAGATATGTAACGAATGCAGTTAAATAATTTAAAAAGTTTATTAATATAATTAAGTAAACAAATCAGATGTTATATATTCATTAATATGTTGTATTTCTTGTTTCACTCTAAGCCCATACATATAAACTTTCTTCAAACATTTTACGAGCATCTTTGATACTATCTCTATTACTTGAGTCATGTTTTGATTCATATCATAATACATATTAAATATTTCATATAACAGTATTACAAAGCACATCATCTTAAGGTCCGTGTTATGTTTCAAAACAGCATTTTTTGAATCTGGAAATATTGTTGTTCAAAGCACAGTTCCCCATTTATATTTGTTGTTTGTTTTTAAAGATTTTTAAATAGGTAAGTGTAATAGGTCTCACTGTGTTTACATAAGTGATTTTTTACTAAGAGACTGATGTATGAAAAGAGTTAGCAATTGGATTTTCAAGGCAATGCTCCTAGGAATAATTACCAGATTTCCTGTGTCTTCTTTTTCTCTGCCTCTTTATTCTCACTTCCCCCTTACATTCTGTTCCTCCCTTTGTCCCTCTTTTTGCTTTCTCTTTTTTCTTATAAACAATTCTACCAGTGAATATTTATCAACGTCTAAAAATAATATGGTGGTCATGTGAAATTAATGTGCCTTCCCAAATAATACTTCCCCAAATTTCATGGGACAATTAACAATTTAGAGCCATCTGTTTTATGACAGACCATTTAAAAATTTCAGCTGTAATTTTTTTCATCCAGATAGATACTCAGATTGTATTATATTTAGTCTTGACAAAATCTTTGAGGACAGGAGTATCATACTTTTTTTATACATGGCGAAACTGAAACCGAGGAATTCCCTAATTGTTCAAATTCTGTCTCCTCTCCAAAATCCTTGTTTATTTTTAATAAATTAATAGTTAGGGCTTCCCTGGTGGCGCAGTCGGTTAAGTGCCAGCACTATGAAGCTATCCGCAGCCCTTGCAGCGCAAATTTGATCCCTGGCCAGGGAGCTTCCCACATGGCACAGCAGACCTCTCCTGATTCTTCCACTGCCTCCTTCAGCAGTGTATTTCAGTTGATCTGCCTGTTCCACTTCCTACTTTCTCTGGTGAATCCTCTCACCCTCCCCCATACTTCTGGACTACACACCCCAGCTCTTACATGCATAAATAAATAAATCTTTAAGAAAAATAAACTAATAATTATCTCAAGATAATAAAAATTGTTTTAGCTCTTCCATTTCATATTCTCTGTTACATAGCCTTAATTTTTCCAGTCCACCAATCTGTATTTTCAGCTGAGTTATAAAAATGATAATTCAAATTTTGCCAAATTTGAGTTTGCTAAACTGCTATTCACTCCTTAGTGAAATACCTAACTTTCTGTTTTTCTAATACTAACAAAACATGTATTAAAACTTTTCAATTCTCAATAAAATAAAAATCACCCGTACAAATTAATATTTACAAGTCCCAGGGACTAGGTATATTTAAACCTCTGGTCATGATTAAAGTTAAGAGCTACTCAGATGTGTTATACAGAACTGTACTTACCAGCACATATGCATATAATTTTCACCTCTGAGTAAATATATTTAGTGTTTCTATATTTTTCATATCCAATAAGTCTATCTGCATACTACAAATTCTTTGTCTCTTAAATATGACTCTGCTTTTGACAACTGCATGATGGCTTCATTTAGCTGTATAGAAAATTATCATGCTGTTCTGTATCATAGTCAAGACATATATTCAACATTTACCTGAAAAGGAAAATAAAATTTTAATTATTATTTGTTATTTTCATTAATATAACTTTCACATATTTGTCTTTGAAAATTATAGCCATACTTACTATAATACCAATAAACACAGGGCATTCTCATCAGGATTATTTCTGCCTTAAAAAAGATATTTTAACACAGTGTTTCAGGTTTGAATTAAATTTCCCACCTGTCCCCCAGCCATATATTGCAGTTCTAGCCTTCAGTGGTTCAGAATGTGGCTGTATGTGGAGACAGGCTCTTTAAAGAAGTAATTAAGTTAAAATGAGGTCATTAGGGTGAACCTAACCCACTGTGACTAGGATTCTTTTTTTTTAAGATTGTTTTAAATTTATTTATGCATATAAGAACTGGGGTGTAAGCCAGAGTTGCAGAGGGATGAGAGGATTCACCAGAGGCAGAGTGGGGAGCAGAACAGGTGAATCTACTGAAATACACTGCTGAGGGGAGCAGTAGGCAAGACAGGCCAGGTCTGCTGTACCATGTGGGTCAGCTCCCTGGCTGGGGATGAACTCAGGCTGTAGTGGGTGGCAATAGCTTGATAACTCTGAGACTTTAACCCCTGTGCCACCAGGGAGGCCTGAGGTGTTCTTATAAAAAAAGCAAAATTTGCACAGAGACACACATGGAGGGGAAATAGTGTGAAGACACAAGAAGACAGCCACCGCCATGTCAAGAAGAGAGGCCTGGAACAGGTTCTTCCCTTATAGCCTTCAAAGAAATCAACCCTGCTGATACTTTGATTTTGGATTTAACAGTGTTTAGGAGTGTGAAACAGTTAATTTCTGTTGTTTGAGCCACCCAGTTCTTGGTACTTTGATACAGTAGCCTAAGGAAACTAATACAGTATCTTTTTAAAATATTTGCCTGCATACATCCATGTGAATGGGCTTTATTCCCTTTGCTAGATTGCAAACTTTCTTTTTAATTTAATTATTATAATTGTGCAAAATACAAAGAAATTGTGTTATGGGTTTATTTCTGCTACAAATGAATATATTATTCTACATACATACTTTTTCTTTCCTGCATTTTTAATGCAATAATATTTAAAATATTCTTTTTTTTAGATATGTAAGAATTTCTAAATGAATCCAGTAAAATTAATAGAACAAGGCTTGAATTATGTTATTTTGTATTTACTATTTCTACTATTTTCAGTAATATAAATGCATATTTTCTAGTGGAGTAGATTTATACCTTAAAAGAAATCACAAAAATCTAACTTTCTGTAGAATGATGGGGATTTTTAAGATGCTGTTATGAAAGTTGCTACATAAGTAAAAATAACAGAATTTTTACCATTCCGTTTATTAATAATAGATTTTCTCCCAAAGCAAATCTGTTGTCTGTAGGTAATGCAGGTGATTTTCTTATATTAAAAGAATAAAGGAGAAATTACAGAAAGATGTTATTAGTCAAAAATAATACAGCTTTGCCTAATAAGAAACTATGGAGATTAAAAAAGCAATTGAGCCTTTATAGCTTTTCAGATGTGAGATAAAAATGTTTGGGTTTTTCGTACCATACTGTTTGCCTAGATTTATTTCTCATGAATTGAAATTCATGTCACTTACATTCAGATATATCGGCTAATTTTAATTATTTGGTCCTTTTTTGAAATATATTCATCAGAATTGTAACTGCCTCATAGACATGCTTGAAAATTTTGGGACTTGAATGTAGATAGTTTGGGGCTTTTTTCCCCTAGAAAAATCATACAGTTTAAAGATAACATGAAATAATCACTAAATAATTATCTTACGCTATTTGTTAACCAGTTAAAATTGCTCTGAATATTTACCTCTCCATTATTTATATTTCTCAAGTGTTTATTAACATCAACGTTTTAAGATTTGCAGAATTTATTAAAACATTTTTCAAAGAAGATAAACACATGCAATTTGCAGCAACATGGGTGGAATTAGAGGGGATCATACTCAGTGAAATAAGCCAGAGAGAAAAATAAAAATATTGAATGGTTTCAGTTATAACAGGACTATAAGGAAACCAAATAGGAGAGAGACAATCAGCGGGGGTGGGGTTGGGGTGGGGGGGAGGGGAGGGTAAGGGCACAAAATGGAATAGAAAAGAACACAAGGGACCATGGAGATGGATCACGGGTGAATTGGTGGTGGGCTACCCAAGGGGAATACAAAATGTAAAAGACATAAATAACAATAAAAATATATATTAAAAAAATAAAAAAAAATTTTTGCATATTTCAAATCAAGAAAGGCTTGAAAACAGAGTAGCTCTTGAGTATTTCCCAAACTACATGTTAACTCCTTCTGTTTAAGGAATAATGGTGTGATTAAGTTATGCTCCAAATTTCAGGCTCAAGGATGTTTACCATGGATCTCAAAATTTTAAGAATAACCAATATTTCCTTGAAGTTTGTTGATTTGGGGTGGGTTTCCAGATGAAGAGGAAGAATTTGACTGATGTTTCATCACCCTATAAATACAATAGGTTCTTAAAATTTAAGTGGGAATCTTTTCACTGCCCTGTAATATATGTTTGTCATATATTTGTGGTATACCATAATAAGACCTTTGTAACATATGAAAAGTGTCTGCCACCCTCTATTAGTGAGTTGTATGATGGAAGCTGTGAAGGGAATGAAAGTTGCATAGTTTGGAGTAGGGAAGCTTGATGATTTGATCATCAGTTATCCATACAACATAATACATTTATTTTAACTTCTCTAGGTTAATGGAAGAATGTCATAAATGAAGGTGAAATAAAGATATGAAGATGTAGCTTCTAAAATGTCGACTAACATTCTTCATTTCTGTTAAAAACAGTTTAATTTTAAATATAATGCAGCATTTCAAAAATATAGTAGATGTTTACAATTTGGATTTATTTCAATTATTTTTGTATTTTATACACCACCTTTGCAGTGACTTCTATGATGCAAATAGATGATAAATGCAGAACAGTATTTAATATAGCATATTATAACATAGCAGTGATTTTCCCTTTGCAAATAATATATTAAACAGATTTGGCAAAGTAAAAAAGGTCATAAAATGCATACTAGTGTATTTTACTCTACTTCCTTTTTTTTGAGTGTTTTTTTTTAATTGTTATTTTTGTTTATTTCTTTTACATTACTGTGTATTTCCCATAGGTTTCCCACCACCAATTCACCCGTGAACTGTCACCACGTTCCCCTGTGCTCCCCTCTCCCGCCTTCTGAGCCCCAGTCCTCCCCCCTCTCTCACTGCTAGTCGCTGTTGTATTTGGTTCCCCTATATTCCTGTTATAAGTGAGTCCATTCGATATTTTTCTTTTTCCTTTTGGCTTATTTCACTGAGCATGATCCCTTCTAGTTCCATCCATGTTGCTGTAATTGCATGTGTTTATCTTTTTTGAATGCTGAATAGTGTTCCATTGTGTATATGTACCGCATCTTCTTGATCCAGTCATCTATTTGTGGGCATCTGGGTTGTTTCCATACCTTCGCTATTGTAAATAGTGCAGCAATAAACATATGGGTGAATGTATCCTTTTGGGTTAGTGTTTTTGTGTCCTTTGGGTAGATTCCCAAAAGTAGTATTGCTGGGTCGTATGGAAACTCCACTTTTATCAGTTTGAGGAAACACCATACGGCTTTCCATAGTGGTTGGACCAGTTTGCATTCCCACCAGCAGTGTAGAAGAGTTCCTGTTTCTCCACATCTTCACCAGCATTTGTTGTTGCCTGTTTTTTTAATGTGCGCCATTCTCACAGGTGTGAGGTGGTATCTCATTGTGGTTTTGATTTGCATTTCCCTGATTATGAGTGATGTTGAACATTTTTTCATATAGCTTTTACCCATTTGCTTTTCTTCTTTGGAGAAGTATCTTTTTTAGCTCTTCTGCCCATTTTTTGACTGGATTGTTGACTTTGTTTTTGTTGAGTTGTGTGAGCTCCTTGTAGATTTTAGTTACCAGTCCTTTATCGGTTGTATTGTGTGCAAAGATTTTCTCCCAATTAGTAGGGTGTCTGTTTGTTTTGATTATTTTATTCTACTTTGAAGGAGTTCTGGTGTTTTACCATAATCCTATCTGAGAGTCAATTTTATTAATATAAAAGAAGTTTTGTAAAGATTACATGTCAGAAATAACATTTATCTCAGAAGTAACCCAGTAACCCATGGTAAGGAAATAATAAATAAAAATAATTATAACTCAACAAATATTCATACATTTGTAAGTATAATACTAAAATTAAGATCAATAAATATTTATAATACCAGTGTCAAAATTATCTTAAAGCATACAAGTTCTATTCACAACTGTTGTCCGCAAGGGAACAATGTATGTTGAAGATGTCAAAACAAGTCAGCATATGAACTCTCAGTTAATTGGATTTATCCTTTAATCCAGTGTTCTAGTCTATGACTACTTTTGGTCTTTATTTTATCCATAAAATAAGAAATTGGCTACACACACACACACACACACACACACACACACACACAGTAAAAATGGGGGAAAATGGAAAACTATCACTGCATCACATCTTGAGTTGAATCCTTGCCTGTGAGCTTGCAGGTGGGAGCTACTTAAAGATGGTGCATTCATGGAACACTGATTATTAGCACCAATTCCAGACAACTAAATCAGTTTGTAAAGGCAGTGAAAAGCAGAAAAATGGAAATTACTTTCAGATATTACTAATCTGTACCAGGTTTGGGTTGGAAGCCTAGCAATAAAACCTTCTTGATCTTATTATTCATCACTTAAGTCCCTTGTTCCTCTTATTTTTTAATTAACTATTGTTATTTTAAAGAGTGCTTTTGGAGTGTTTTCGCTGAAGTATAGGAGATGATGATCTTTGTTCAAACCTTTAACTTTTTTTTCTTCTTTTTCTCCTTAGGGATGCAGATCTGTTCTTATTAGACACAAGAAAGGCCCAAGCTTTAGATGTGGGTTGGCTTGTCTTTGATATCACCGTGACCAGCAATCACTGGGTGATTAATCCACAGAACAATTTGGGCTTACAGCTCTGTGCAGAAACAGGAGATGGTAAGCACTGACTTTTGTGTATGTTTTTGTGGTGCTGATTTTAACATATTGAGAGTTACAGTTTTGAGTGACTTAGCCAATGTAAGTCATATACTTACAATGGGCAAGGTAGGATAGTCCATATGATAGGACAATTATAAACCAGTTCACCGGTTTATGAAAACATTTATTGCCAGGCTCTGCAATGGGGGTGGAGGGATAAAGAAGAAAAAGGTGTTGTTCCTGTTCTTAAGAAATTTTTAGTTGAATATTGAAGATTTACATACAAGCAAGTGACACTACTGCAGTTATAACACCACCAAAAGAAAGCTTTATACAGTGTATGATGGCTCTATGTCTTGATTGTGATGGTGGTTAAAGATAATATCATTTGTAAAAAGTGATATAACTATACACTGAAGAAGAATAAATATTACTATGTACATTTTTTTCTCAAACCTAGTTTTAAAAAAAGCAAGGAAATAGATATTAAAAATAAAAGGCATTCAGGAAACAAAGGCGCTGCCAAAACAGAGGATAGGGAGGAAGGATAGGTATAAAACAGAAAATTTATGAAAATTCACAGGAAATAATATAAGCTAAATCTTAACATATTGTAACATTTGGTCAAAGATAACAGCTCCAGACTCACTTGTGGTAAGGAGGTGTAGGAAATCTTCATTTTTCAAGAAGCTACATAAGTTCTTCTTATGCTCCAAAGTATTCATTGAGCCATTATGTGCTCTATTTAGATAGAGTCTATAGATAAACTCAGAAATGACTCTGTGAGGCTTGTAGTTGAGTGAAGCACAAGGAGGTAATCACATAATAATATTATTTAATGTGTCCCACTACCGACTGAGAAGAGTCCAATGGACTTGTGAATATAGAACAGTGAATGATTTGAGCCACAATAAGAAAGATGAGGAAGGTGTGATTAGGGAAAGAAGTTGAAGCCAGGCATTTCAGACAAATGGAACAGAATTTATAGACTGAGGTGAAAAGGATCTTGGTCAGTCAGTCAGGAAGCCAGGGAGCCAAGGACAATTTTTTCAAAGCCTTGTCAGCCTTTGATCCCTCAAAGAGTCCAAAAAATCTAAATTCAAATTCAGACTTCCAGGTCATCTAAAATGGGATTTGCCATGATAGGTTGATAGAACATTATTTGTTTAATGAATTGGTAGCTTGATTAATACATTTTAAATATTTAGAAGTATGTCAAGTGGGCCACACACACTATAAGTATTACTCTCCCCATCCAGGAGAGTAGTTTTAAAGGAATAATTAATTGTAGAATGTGCCTTATTTAAGTTTTACAGCCTTTAATTTTCTGCAGTATGGGGCAAGGGAAACATTATCCCAAATCTTTCTCACTCATTCTGTCTTGCTGTATAAAGGCTTGGCTAGGGAGATACAGATCTAAGTCATTTTGGGTCTGTCCTGAGTCTCTTTCCAAGGGGTTTCATTATACTAAGCAACAGGACTTTACCATGATGTACTATTTTACCTGTAACCAGGTTCACAGCTTATAATACCATGGGTAATCACGGTAATATATACAAATTAAGTATATTCTAGGATTAATCTAGCAAAGGTTTCATGTGCCTGGGGTAATGATTAAGAAAAAAAAAAAACTTCTTACCTGAAGTGTTACAGACAAGTTTCAGAAATTTTTCATACAAATCCAGACTTTTTCATAGATTTCAGTTACAATGCTGAATTTTTAAAAATATTTCTCTAAATAATTCAAATATTTTGAATTAGAGGGTTTTTTTTTTCCATTATGGCTGTGAGATTATCATTAAGGATTTTTAAAGTAGAAGCATTAAATATAGGCTGAGAAAGCACATATTTAAATAATCTTTTAAGAATTCTTACAATGTTTAACTACTGTGCATTTATGGTCAGAAATGTGACTGAGAAATTGGCAGTGTGGGGTTGAGCCAGTTGTTTCTTTCCTGGTATGTGGCCCAAACAAGAAAAATTAAATTAGTGGTATGTGCTTCTCCCAGTTTTCTCCTTAGGGATATGCTTGAAATGTCTAGCTAAACAACTCAAGAGATCTGTGAAATACGATCAGCTTGTTCCCTGCTCCTGCCTCCACATGAAAATTCTGAAATTTCTCTCTTGGTTTTCTACTCCTTTTCTTACTGGTTCTTGTTCCTTTACTATCAACATAATTTAACTTTTAACTTTCAATTCATCTTTTCCTTTCTAAAAGTAACTTATATTGTGAATTATCTCTCTCTCCTTGGTTTACATATCTTATATTTTAAAGGTAGTTTAACTTTAAATTACTGTGAGTTGTGATTTTTTTTAAAAACCTAAAATATGCTGTTTCACTTTTTTTTCAAAGGTTTCTAAATTCTTTAAGAGTTAGATTTGCGCTATACAGTTTGTTGGTTTTTCTTTGTTTCTTTAATAGTGCCTGATGAAAATATTAAAACGGATGAATGTAGCAGACATTACTGCCTTTTTGCATTTAAGCAACGCTTAAAATGCATCTTAACCACAGTTAGAACATATATGGCTTTGGAAAAGCAAGTGACCCTGCTGGTTCCTTAGTTTATTAACTGCAACCGCATGGAGCTTACACCAGTGGCATTCTCTGTAAATATGGATAACCGGATGAGTCAGCTTATTCTTGTTTCATTTATTACCAACACTGATGTTCTCAGTGTGATACTGTGATATTGCTTCAAACAGAACAGACCATTTTGTATCTGCAACAATGGATTCCAGTATGCTTATTTCTCAACAAAAGAATTGAAAATCAGAAAGCCTGCTTTCAGATAAATTTGTTGACAATTACATATTATTCATTGCTAGGGATTATGTTATTGAGTGCCTCTGCATGCAAGGCAACATGATAAAGGAGAATATAACGTGGAAGATAGATGTATGTAGTGAATTTTAGAAAGAATAAAGTGCCCTAAATGCTAAGAACAGTGAGACAATTTTGATACTTTGGAAAAATAGAAGAGAAATGGTTAAGTTCAAATGGGTCCAGGACAAAAGGCCATGGCCCAGGTGGTCTTTTAACTACATCATTTGGCTAAAGTATCAAGAAATGGAGCTGAGGAGAGAGGGAGTTTAGGGGGCACATAGAGTGGTGGTGAGAACAGGGGGAGAAATTGCTGGAAGAGGAGACAAAGTGAGTAAATGGACAGAATGGCAAGATGGCATGGTATATTCTGTACAACATCAGTAGTCCAGACTTGGCTAGAACAATTTTCATGTATAAAGTATGATTGTTGATAGTATTAGGAAACTGATTTTGAAACAAATCATGAAAGGAGCATGAATTTTTAACTAATATTTAATTTTTTCTTATAGTTTGATTACATGTCATAAAAGAGCCAGATTTGCTGTCTAGGCAGTTAAAGCAGTATCATTATGATTACAGGGTTCAATGAACATCAGCTTCACAAGATCATGGTTATATATCCTTCCAAGTTGTACCTTCAGTTCTTGATACTATACAGGTTTGGGTATTAAAAACATGTCTGAACAGTCCAGCTGCAATGTGGGAAGAGTCTCTGTGTCCTATAATCACATGGTGTAATGTTTGCAATTGAGTTCTCACCATTCAGTATAGTTTTTTTTTAATGTTTATTTATTTATGCATACAAGAACTGGGGTGTAAGCCAGAGGTGTGGGGTGGTGAGAGGACTCACCAGAGACAGAGTGGGGAGCAGAACAGACAGATCTACTGAAGTACACTGCTGAGGGGAGCAGCAGGCAAGGCAGGAGAGGTCTGCTGCGCCATATGGGAAGCTCCTTGGCCCGGGATTGTACTCCTGCTGCAGATAGCATCATAGGCTGAGATTTAACCCGTTCCACTACCAGGGAGGCCCCATTCAGTATAGTTTTTAACAGCTTAATAGGTAAGATGTTTTATAGTCTTCCATTTTGTATGGAACGACTTCAGATAATGTGATTAGCATTACTTAAAACTTGACTGAAATATTGAAACCTCAAAAAACGAAACAAAAAGATTTTTGAATGCTCCTTGAATGACATTGTGATGTAAAGACTAATAGACCACCTGCCACTGAACATGTTAGTCTTAAGAAGACATTCTAATCGGTAAATTTTGGGTAATAACCAAACAAGGGCAGAATTTTGTATTACAAATCACAGTACATTCATTAAAATATTTCAGGAATAAGGTGAGGAAAAAAATCAATGATGATATTTTCAAATATTATCTACTTCTGCAAAGAAAATAGCTAAGACTAAATGTGTTTTTGGAAATCAAAAACCTGTTGAAATCAAAAGTAGCATTATGATTCCTTGGAGGACCTGTGGAAATATGTCATTTTAGAAATTTGACAAATGAACTGCCATGGATCTGGCAGGAGAGTGTATAAATATCCTGTTATTTTTTCAGGGAGAACAGATAATTCTCTTAGTTCATATGTTTGTTTCAGCAAAGTAAAACAAACATATGAGAAAGCAAACAAAAAGAAAAATTGCTGCTATTTAATAAATAGCCCAGAATATTTCAGACAAGTGACTATATCCAGTTGTACAAAATCAGTTTCAGAGTTCTTGAACACTCTCTTATGGTAATTAATAAACATCTATAATAATAATTTATTGTAAGATTTTCCATCCCCTAAATTAAAAAGATACATTATAAGGTCTTTATTAAATTTTGTCTTTATTAAAATTATTAATCTGTGATAATTATCTTTACACATGTATGCACACAGAGTTTATTATAAGTATAGTAATTGAGTCTAGTTTTAAGAGTTGGGGTTCCCCCGTACTCTAATTTTCCATTGTTGGATGCTTTATGTAATTTAAACTTTTCAAGTAAATTAATTCTTTTTTCCCCCAAAGAATTGAATAGGATTTATAGAATAATTTAGCGATGGAAAAATAAAGATATATTTTTAGGTTCATTAGAATATCCTTTAAATAAACCCTATGTTTTCAGACATTTTAGTTTTGGCAATCCTGAGAATAAATTTTGCCAATGACTTTTTTTCCTTTCTACTCAAACCCACTTAAACGTCAGGGAAAATTCAATCCGTATGTTTCTGATTCATTTGTATTCATGTCATCGAAATGTTGTTTTGTCAGAGTATTGTTTAATGTCTAAGAAACATGATAAGGTTATTTTTTTCAATAAGACTCTTGCATCTATTTTTTTCAAAGTCGTGGCATGATTTGCAAGAGTATCTATGTAAAAATTGAGATTTAAATAAAGAGATTTTAAAGAGTCACTAAGTCTTATAGCCAAATCAAGAAAAACAGATGTCAGAGGTCTGATTTAATGATATATTTAAATTCCATTATAATTGATGCTTAATATCAGGAAATTATAGTGATTGCTACAGATAATTTAGAATTTAAAGTTTTGACAGCTAATTTAAATAAGGACAATAAATGAAAAAGATAGCCCCATTTTAGAAATACAAATTTTTAGAAGAAATTATTAAGAAAACTAGATTTACATCTTGACTCTGACAAAATATTTCATGTTTTAGCCTTAACATCAATAAAATGAGTGTAGTAGTACTTCTCTTAAGAGGACTGTGCTTGAATGTATTAGATAATGGAACCTGGATAGTGGTAGGGCAGAAATAATCGTCTTTAGGCTGAAGTGGACTAACCAGCATAGACTTTTCATTTACTCCAAATGGCACTCCTTTAAGTGAGCATCCATTCTTTCATTGAGGTTTTACAGATGATTTAAGGAGATTTTACATTAATCCACAAACAAAAGGTAAATATACTGATATATGTTCTTAGACTTTAAGTTGGCAGTATAGTAAACATATATAGACAATTATGTTATTGGCTCATATCTAATAACTTTGTTAAATAAAATTATCACTGATAGGAAACTTTTAAATATATTCTGATCTGGGGTATGAAGCCAATAGAAATGAACACTCAGAGATATGCGTTATGATCAATTGATAGTTTCTGTTGTCTAGATATTCATAGGCAGCAGAGAATATTAAATTATTAGTACTGAATATGATAGTTTTCTTAAGGCCTAATCATTTTCTTC
This sequence comes from Scalopus aquaticus, assembly GCA_004024925.1. Classification (NCBI taxonomy): domain Eukaryota; kingdom Metazoa; phylum Chordata; class Mammalia; order Eulipotyphla; family Talpidae; genus Scalopus; species Scalopus aquaticus. The sequence continues at coordinate 27,678 of PVIJ01002461.1, read as the reverse complement.
TTAGAAAATGTTATTTGGGGATGTCTAATTGCATCAATGAATGTAAGGAAAGCTTCCTATCACTTGATTCGGCTTATATACAGAGGAAAATAATTCAAGGGTGGACTATATTACCATTAGAGAAATTTTTCAAGCCAGAGCTGCCTCTATAAATGAACAGGTTTACCTAGTAAACCTATATGTTTTACATATCAACATGGGTCCTTACCAAGACTGTAGACTTACAGACAATATTTTAATGCACATAGAACATATGATTAAGAAATATTGATAATATGTAAAGAGTGGGGTGCAATATTGTCTAATATATTTGTTGCCAGTATTTATGACATCTCCCATAAAATCCCTATCATATGAATGACATTCCCCATAAAATAATCAAAATTGACAATACCTTATGAATTGATTAGAAGAATATCAGAGAAGACCTTGAACATCAAGGAAGCAAATCACTATAATTGTTGCCTCCTTCTTAGATTCACTGGTCAAAAAATTTTTACAAAAGTCATATCACTGAAATAAAATCAGTCATTTCCTATCAACTTGTATGTGCTTAACATGAATATGACAGTCAAATTCTAATTTTGGCTGTAGTTTTTTTTGTAATCTGCAATAAATTGATGTTTATATCACAAAATGCATACCAAACACTGGTCAACAAATTTTTGCAAAAGTCATGTTACTGAAATAAAATGTCATTTCCTATAGATTTGTATATGCTCAACATGAACATGACAATCAAATTCTAATTTTGGCTCTAGTTTTTTTGTAATCTGCAATAAATGGAAGTTTACATCACGAAATGCATGCCAATAGTAATAGGCCTACAGTTAATACCCGTAAAAAATCAAGTCACAGACTACTTCTTAGATTTCTTCGCTTGTCTCTTATATAGCTGTTCAGGAGCATCTCTGGGGAGTGTCCAGCAGTAGTCAGCCAGCATTGTAGTGGACCATTTTCCCTGGTATCTTTGTTCCATTGATGTGCTATCTTGATGAAAATGTTCGCCATGTTCATCACTAGCATACCACAGTTTTCAGGGAAGAAATCCAGATGGGAATGAAGGAAGTGGATCTTTAGAGACATAGTGCAACCAAGTTTCTGATACTGCATCAGCATGTCTTCTACTAGTTCCTTGTAGTTTTCTGCCCTAATATTCCCAAGAAAGTTTGTAGACACTAGGTGAAAAGCATTCCATGCTTGTATAGCGTCACCCTGCAGCAAGTTGTTGAACTGGTCATCTCAATGCCGACAGAATGTTTGGGTAGACTATTCTCAACTTCTTTTGCTTTGTTATTCCGCCAGAAAGAGGAGGAACCAAGCAGAAGTCACAGTCTTTTATGTGATTGCTTGGCTCTCTCCAGACCATGGGGACTGCAAACGGCATTGATGGTCTTTTGCCAATTAACCACTGTGAAAGCTGTGTTGTACATGTAGCACAGTGTATATGGGGGCCCAAGGTTTGTCTTGGTCACCAACATGCATCTGAAGTAAAGGTGATAAGCCTTCAGGGGCCTCCCTGGTGGCACAGTGGTTAGGAGCTGCACTGTGGAGCTGTCAGCAGCGGGCGATGAGAGTTCTACACACAGCCTGGGAGATTCCCACATGGTGCGGCGGACCCTTCCTGCCTTGCCCGCTGCTCCCCTCAGCAGTGTATTTCCGTCGATCTGCCTGTTGTGCTCCCCACTCTGTCTCTGGTGAATCCTCTCGCTGCCCTATGCCTCTGGCCTGTACCCCAGCTTTATGCATAAATAAATAAATCTTTAAAAAAAAAAGATGATAAGCCCTCTTCACTTGAGAAGTGATACTTTTCTTCTGGTTGGCAAATGTCACTTCTCCACAAATAGAGTGGAAATTGTCCATGCTATTAACGCGCTTTCGAGGCATTACTGTTCTGTGTTGTGCCTAAATGGATAAAATACTAACAGTTCTATGGAACAGTAGCTTAAACTGTCTTGCACAAAGTCTGAAATCTTTTCGATTTTCAACCTTTCCGACAGGGTTCTCTATAGGGCACTGCTGACGTCAGGTTCCTTCAGCAGCCTCCTGGTAGTAGTGTTGCATTGCATCAGAAAATGATGCAATCAACTCTGGATGATGTGTGCATGATGGTATGGGGGTATGATGGTATTATGCAATGCCATGCAATATTACATCATTCTAGGCTGATTTAGGATGTTGTTGTAGTCCTACTGGATAAATTTACACGGTGAAACATATGAAATGAATTATATGAAATATCTTCAAAACGAGCGCTAATAAAAAATTTTCAGGGTTATATTTATGTTCAGCACACCAAGATACGACAGATTAGGGCCTTTTAAAGTCAGTAATGATCTCACTGTTGACTAGTGTTATAACCTGTGCTGGGGTTTTATTTCTATATATTTGCTGCTATTATCCTTAGCTATATTTCTCAGATTTTGTAAAGGGGTAAAGTTAGGGCTTTATCCTGATTGTTGGTACATTAGACCTTTCCATTTTTAGAAATTTTGTATATATCAGAATTTTACCAACAACTCCTTTTTTAAAAAAGTTACCTTTTTATGCATAGAAGAACTGGGTGTAGGCCAAAGATGTGGGGGGTGAGAAGAATCACCGGGACAGAGTGGGGAGCAGAGTAGGCGGATCTACTGAAATATACTGCCAAGGGGACCAGTGGGTGAGACAGGAGAGGTCTGCTTCATCATATGTGGGTTATCTCCCTGGCCTGGGATCGAATGCAGGCAATAGTGGTGATAGCTCTGAGACTTAACCCCTAGGCCACCACGGAGGCCCTTACCCCTTTTTGCTTGTTTGTTTTCTCCCTTATTGTGCAAACTTTAAAAAATATTAACTTCAGTTATCAGTGCAATGAAATTAAAAGTATATATTTTAAAACTTTTATTAACTAGGGATTTATTATGGTCTCTATACTTCGGAATTTCTTATTCATTCCTGGCAATTGGCAACTGCTGCATTTACATTAATAACAAAGAAAGGGTTTGGTAATATTTTTTTTTACAACTTTGAGAGAGATGATGATGATGATGATGATAGTTATTATTATTCCTGATCATGTTCAGAGTAATTTAACATTCTGGTAAAGATTTTCTGCAAAATCGCCATATCCTGTTATATAGTCCAAATATGTTGTATTAAAAAAATCATATTTTTCAAAAATTTTGTTTCTTTTGAAATACAGAATATATATATATCCCTAATTAGAAAGTTATATTCTAGCAAGTCTTGTAATCTGTTGCTTTTAAATGAAAATGTCTGTGTAAAAAAGTTTGCTGTTATTATACTTAGGATCCTTAAGATAGTTATTTTTACTTGAGGGTGAAAAATCTCCAATTTAAGCTCTGCACTGTCAAATGACTATTTATCTGTGTCAAGGGTCCTGTGATCTATGTGGCTTGTTAATCTGAATATCAGCTGACATAGTGCTAATAAGTAGCAGGAGAAATTCAAAGATCAAAGGTGATATTTTTCTTTTTGTCCTGCTGTTTTGACTACAGTTTCTCATTGTTATTTATCTGAGTTCAAGAAGTTAAATTATGTCCACTTATTATAGGATTTTTTAATACATTTTAAGATTTGATAATTTTCCTTTCCCTTATCTGAACCTTATCTTATAAAGCAATTAAGTCATTTTTGTTTGTAAAATGGATCCATTTCCTTGAATTTATGGTGATGACATTTGGTTTCAAATAAATAAAAAAGAATGTCTCTAAATCCAAGAATCTGCAAGAATTGCATGTGTTGTTAAATATTCTTAAAGAAAAAAAGGAACATATACTTCTGTGATTTGTTCTAAGTAAATATTAGTATAAATGAAGAGTTCATTATGTACTGTTTAATGTTGAAGTAATTATGGCATTCTTGCTTGACTTTTGGGTGAATATTTAAGAATAAATTAGGAGGAGAGTTAAAGAGTAATTATGTTCAAATACTTAAATAGAAATAAGGAATAAGTAGAATTGACCCCCCCATAGTTTAGAAATGAAATATATGTGCAAAAAGGACAAAATTAAGGCATAACATAAGAAAGCTTCCTAAGAAATTGAAATTACTGACTGTGGAAGTATTTGTACTATAAATCAATGAACTATAAGAGACTGTTAGAATTTACTATTTATTTGACCTTTTGTCTAGGAATTATTACATTACATGAGCAGATTTCTCAGGTAAATGTAATTTATAAGCATATAGTTAAACTTTGAGCATTATACACACACACACACACACACACACACATATATATATGCAGAAAAGGTACATGAATAGAAAAATACCATCTTAAAGGAGCCTGGTATATAATAGTGACATTTAAATCAAAACTCAAGCTATTATATAAAGCCAGAGATGGAGAAGTGGTAAAGAGAAGCAGAAACTATTAAACGCCCCATGAACTTTCATTGAGGCAAATGTGCGTGCGAGCATATAGAAGGGGGATATCCAAGCATAAATACATTGCCAAGAAACCTTGTGAAGGATGAGATACAAGTTCATTGTTGAAAATATGTAAATAATAAGTTTTCTAGACAGCTCTTATTGCAGCATTTAGTAGGATTATACTTATTTCAAGTGCCACAAGCAGTTTTTCAGTATCAAAACAAAAAAAAATGTAATCTAAATTTTCCAAGAACATTTTAAAGAAGCTTCTGTTTTTATTACATTTCCCTAAAATTTCAAAATTATTAAAACATAAGTTAACCTAAGGCAGTGTATCAGCTTCTTTAAATAATTTTTTTTTGCATAAATCAAGCCACACAGACATATTTAAAAGATGACTAAGAGATGTAAATGCTTAGGTCATTTTATTTTAATGATTAAGAAAAGTTGCCATTGAGAAGAATTTCTGCATCTTTATGGTAAAAATGATGAGATTTCTAATGTAAGCAAATAAAACATGATTTCCCTTCAGATTTTAATTCAGTATTTGTTATTTTCCACACCCATGTGAGCTGTGATCTAAGGTTATCTAGCTAAAGAACATCAGTGAAATAAATCAATCTTTCCCTATGCTTTAGATTTTTGCCATTCTCCAACTTCATAAATAAGAAAAATCATTAATATGCCTTCCATGGCTAAAGTAACTAAATATAAATATTAGAGGATAGTTAAATTTCTACTCTGCTCAACCCAAAATCTTATTAGTCATAATAAGATTTTCATGTATGCTTCATGTATTTTTAAGTTCAGTCTATCAAAATTCATTTTCTATCTATACAAACATCTGCTTTCATGTCCTATTTTAGTGATATTTTTTGCCAACATCAATTTTTCTACCCTGTTAATATTTCATATTTTTGATTCTTCATAATGTATCCAAGTTTTATTGTTTAGGTACATTGTTAGCTCAATTTTAAATAAGTAGACAAGCATGTATTTGCTGTGATGAACAATCAAAATAATATCAATAGCAAATGGAAACAAAATTTACTGAAAACTATCTAAATTCCAGGCATTTTGCTAGTAAGACCTTGAATTACCTTCACTCTTTATATATGAGGAAATTTGGCTTTAGAAAGCTTAAGAATCTTGCCCATGAAACTTGTTTTCAGAGCAAGTTATATACTATGACTCTCACAAATCATGAATTTTGTACAAATGCCAAACAAATGAAATACATGTATTTTTATCATTCCTAAACAAAACAATGTTATTAATAACAATTGCTATGGGACAAAATTGAATTTTATATTGGCTCTGTTGGAATTTACCTTTGGTTTCTTATATTTTCTCTCTGGAATTTAATAGTGATTTGGCCCACAAAAGCTAGCAGTATTTTAAACATATTTTTCTATTTTCTAACTTCAATATTTCTTTTAGCCTCTTATACAATTATAGTTAATTTGATAAATTAATAAACTGAAAAAAAGAAAGTAGCTTTGCTTCTGCCAGTGATTCACTTCAACATGTAATTAAATTTAGCCAAATTTAATTTCTTTATTTTGAATTTGATAACAAACTTCCCCCTTCCTTTGTGCCCTGTGTTGCTAACTAATGTATTTTAATAGGTTCTCCCCTGTTTTCTCAACATCTTTGTTTTACTCTTCACTAGTCCATATTTCCCACTGTGGAATCTACCTCTCTCACAAACTTTTCTAAGTATTAATTGTTGTTCAAGTTTGTCGTTTAAGCCACAGTGCAGCAAACACTCTGTAATTAGTCAAACTTGCAGTTTCCTAAACTTACTAGTTTTTTACAAAATGTCAGTACAAATTCAGTCTTTTCTCTCATCTCACCTTCCTGCCACCTACCTTCAAAGCTGATAGTGAATTGTTATTGTTCCAGCCCTAACAATTTATTAGACAACCTGAATTGTGTTGGGAGCAAACAGCACATTGGGGTAATTTTTTCCCAAAAAAATTAAAAATAAAATTCTTTGGCAATGAAACACATTTTTAATTTGATGGTGTACCTGGCTTTTTTTTCTCCCCTACTAGCAATGCTTCAATGGGTAGACCATAACTGATTTTCTAAAAACCTCATATTTTAAACAAAATTCTCTGAATATAATTTGCAGATTCCTTTGTTCTATTGTATAGGAAGAATTATGATTCTGATTTTCTGTATCGGTATCTATTTTTGATATCTATACTTTTTCCAATCAGTACTCTGAAAATATCGTATTCAGTAATAAATTGAACAACTTGAATTTTCTATTTTACCATGTCCATTGTATATGCAATGCTTTAAAACTAAGTTTTAAAGGCAATTTCCTTTGTTTAAATTTATCGTGTGTTTATATTTGAATGAAAACCACATGGTAAACATAATTTCCTTATCCAAATTTTAGCATCACAGCTCAAAAACATACATGGAAAAAGAGTTTTTAAATTAATGACAAAGTAAGCAGAGACAAACAGGAGTTCATCTAGCTTCATTATCTAGTGAATGATGTATTTTTTACCATTTTTTAAGATTTCCTTTAATGAAAAGGGATATGGAAGTATTTGGATACATCTATATTTCTGTTTTTGATTTTCTCTAATTCAGAACAGTGACGATGGAGCACCAGTCTTGCCAAACAAATGCCAATGTCAGAAACGTATTCCAGTTTTTTGTTGTTTGTTATATTCCCTATTCTGGACTCTAACTCTAGTTTGACTAATGATCTGTGGGATAAATACTTTCATGATAATATCAATTTAGGGCCATGAAGAATATGAGAGTCTCCTTATTCTCATCATACACTGGTGTTAACTCCGATGTTCCCATTGTTCTTTCCACTATAAGTTTAACTTATTGCTGGTATATATTTCTGAAAAACATATTGCAAAAATAACAGCAGTGTTGGTTTTACCTAATCAGAGAGCACAATGGAAAGGGGAAAGAACTTTTTGTCATCATAAAGCATGAGAAGTGTTGACCAAGAAATAATCAGGCAGTAATAATCAAGAAAGCATTTATTAGACACTAAGGATGATGATCCAGGCCACACCGTTGGGGCAGTCCCAAGGTGTTTTCCAACAGGGTCGGGGATAAAGGAAAATTTAAAGACTCAAGTAGAAAAATGGTCTGAGCTTGGGTCATCTGTTTTGAAACTTTTGGATTGGTTCTTCAGTACATCTGTCTTTTTATGATTGGTTGACAAGAGTTGTCACACAGAAGACTACAGTATGGGGTCTTTATAACAATCTATTTCTTTTATAGTTGCCAATAAGGAGAAAACAGTGAATTGTACACAGCAATTCACACAGGAGTCTCTACTTGGCAGAGATAAGACAGAATCTCTTTGATTCGAAGTTGTGGTTATTTGCTACTGAGAGTTAAATTTTGGCACACCTGGTGCAAGTTCAAGGGGATAGGAAACCAACACAGAGACAACAGAATCTAACAATCAAAGTCAATATTAGGTATCAAAGTGGCAATTCAACTAATGGCATCATCAAAAGCACTAATAATGTGCTGTCCCTTAATTCTGTGTTAGTGCATGAATTCACTTTATTATGTGCACTCAAGCTTATATAGATGTCACTTATATAATTGTGTATGTAATAAATATTACATAGTAAATTTTTAACTAAAAATTGAAATTAGAACAAACTCTTTGATAGAGAAATTGTACATCCCAGCTCCTTAGAAATGCACAGTAATTTCTCTTTGAATCAAATGGAAACTGAGGAAACTTCTTGTCTGGTGAGGATAGTCGAGTCCATGTCTTCCTACTTAACCAAGAAAGCCCTATCTTGAACTTAATAAAGCAAGAAGCTGTAACACTGTTCTTGACAAACACAGTGTGTGTCACTGACAGACCTGTGATATGGATGGCTTTCCTCAAGTCTTCTCAAGGTGAAAGCAGTGACCCAGGACACAATCTTCTACCCTAGCCATCCCCTAACAAAGGGGAACACTGTGTACTTAAGGGGGATTACATAATACTTTAGGACTGAGAGGGCTGAATTAAAAATATCACCTTTGTCTGTGCTCTGTTTTATTCTTGTTTGAAATGTAACCATTGTCTTTAGTGAGGAGTAAATGAGATAATGTGCATATCAATCAAGTGGTCAATAGCCAACTTCAGTAGACAGCAGGAATTCTTTTACATTAACTTAAGAATTTTTGAATTGGTGAATCTTTGAATTCCTAATTCCCATGATCTTTTTGAAAACTATGCTTATTATTACTTTTGGGTACCAGTTAAAGTTATATGTGGGGGTATTCACATGACTTCTCATGATGTAATGCAATTGATAGAAATATGAAAGTTCTGCCTATGCATTGAGACCAGCTGCTGTTGCTGCTCCACGTTGACCAAGAGATAAACACTCTTGAATCAGCTGTTCCTTTCAATGAGGATCGGTTATAAGGATACTTTTCTTTGGGGGACCACCAGGGAGTCATGGACCTGTCAAATCTCATATTGTCACTGATCCCCTATGTGGGCAGAGCAGTCTACAGGTTTGCCATAGCCAGAATGAGAAACTGGTGAAGAAAAGCTCTGCTTCTTTTTATACAAAATACTATTTTATGATGTGAAGGAAATAATCACCGCATATATCTTAATTCTGTTCTTTTGTTTGGCAAAATGTAGACATTTGTCATGTTATAAGCATTAGGTGTCTCAGTGTCCTTCACTAGGTATTTTGGAAAACACCTCATTCTTTTGTTCTTTCTCTTTATTTGGTGTCAAATAACATTTCTCTTCCATTTTATTGTTATTGGACTATCCTAAATATTCTGGAAATAGCTTCTGGTTATTTCACAGATTCATGTGTCAAAATGAAAAGAAAGGTCAAGCATTTAATGAAACATGCTTTTTGGTGTGACAAAAATTCTTTTAAAAAATATATGTCATAAAAGTTGATAAAGAATGCTTCCTTCAATCATGAATAATCATAGATTTCCAAAGTAACTGCACAAAGTTCATTTAAAAGACCACTTTTACCTACTATAGATAAAATGCAGAGTGCTATGAAGCAATCTAAAATAAGTTTGAAGTCTAAGAACTTTTCTTCATTGATATCTTAACACATAGTCATAATTTTAAGACTTTTGGTTGATTTCTAGTGAAACTTTGCTTTATTGTAGTTTTATTTTGATCTCATGATTTTAAAGGAATGTGTGTATGTATTTCTTTTATTTTTAAAAGTCACATGATAACTGGAAAAAAGACTAAAAATATTCACTCTTCCCATAGTTTTAAGAATGTTTCTCCTTTCTTAAAATAAATGAGAGTTTTAAGACAAACTACTAACCATTATTTTGGGGCATGTGACAGATTATGTCTGAAAAGCTCATAGAGCCTCAGGGGAATGGTGCTGTATATAAAGAGAAGATATTAAAAAGTAGGTACTTAGGAGAAGGTAAACTACAGTTCTTGATATGAGACTCATAATTCTACTAGCTGGAAATAGGACTTGAGTGAGGAGCATTTGTTGGGTTTGTCATCCCTGCGGCAGTAAGTCTATTCATTTCAAACTGCTGTCCTATGAAAGGAGATTATTCATTTTCCATCACTTTGGTCCCACCCTCAGTGCAATGAAATATTTGAGCATTCTGGACAGTTTCCACTACTAGGCACAAACCCCTGGCCTATTCCTTTTATTTTTCTGCCTTTTTTTCCCCCAGGCACTCCTAGAGTCCCAGGAGCTTTGGTTCTCAACTCTGTGTTTGTCCTCGTCATGCCTTAGTCATCATGGCAATGTTTCTGACAAAATAGTCGATATTCTTGTTTAATCCTCATGACTTTCTCAAACTGTAATGCCCTACAGTCACTTCTGAAAAAAAAATTAGAATTTCAATTCTTTAAAATCTCTCCCACCTTTAACATTCTCTACCCTTCACACACCCCAATCATGGCAGAAAATGGATTTCTTCCACAGTTACGTTACTAGGCACTCTTCCCACATTTCTTATCTTCAGATTAAGTCTGAACTCACAGTTCATGTCAGTCATATTAGAATAAGATTCTCCCACTTTTCATACCTCCATGGAATCTTTTCTTCTTTACTCATATAAAGCAACAGATCAGTCATTTGTGCCTGGTTGTGAAAGCTGTCAAGAATTCTCAAATGTTTTATGGTTCCTTCTTTTGTTTTCAACACTTCAATAATTAACTATAAATATCAAACAAAGTGGTTATTTTTAACTTTTAAATGTCAATACAAAGAAGAAAATGGAAGACTCTAATAAAGACGTTTCATAAAGAGTCTGTTTATTAAACCAGACCATCAAAAATCTTAATAGTATACATTCTAAATTAAAAAAAAAAATTCAAATGTTTTTTTTCTCTGACTGTCTAGTATCTCTGAAATAGTTTAAAATTCCAGTTTTTCCTTGTTTGTTCCCTTGTTTATTTCCTTGTTCAGGTTTATAAGATGATGTATAACCTCTTAAAAGTACTGATCTTGAATGTAAAATTCTGTTTGTTGTATTTCAAATCCTTGTGTTTAGATCTGACAAAAATTCTGTTCTTTCACCAGAAAATGAGAAACCATGCAAAATTTTCATCCATTTATAATGGAGTTGAAATTCACAGCTAGGTTACAATATGCTTAATTTAAGGTTACACTGCATTAAACTGTGTATGGAATTTGAGTAGACAAAATTCTGTATTTCCTGCATTCCTCAAAATCTGATATAGAAGTGATTTAGTCTACATACTAGGTAGAGAATTCTGCACATTTTAAACCACTGTCTCTAAAAAGAGAAAAAATTCTAGTATAATTTAGCGTCACAGAAACTATAACTTAAGAGCACAAGAATCAAGTTTAATCACAGATTGGAAATACGTGAGGATCAGAATTAAATGTGAATGAGAAATAGTGCACTGATTGGCTGTCTATGAAATAGTCCACGGAGGATGATGCAAGAATATTTTACCAACTGAAGGAAAAGGTAATTTGTATGCATTCCGTCACAGGTGTTTTGGCTTAAGCAGTCAATTACTGTAGGTTTATAGGAGGAAAAACACAACTTGGAATTTATGCTAACATCTTAGAGCGATAGCAACATTTGGACTCTGATAAATCCTCAAATGAATGTTTTTCAAACTGTGTATTCTGGAGGGAAACTAAATGCTCATATTTGGAGCCACTTATCCTTATAACATCAACATGTTTCTAAAGAGCTGTTTTATGTCAGAGTCTCCTTTAATAACCATGGTTTTAAAGAAATAAACATTTTGAAAGTCACATTTTCTAAAAAGAATGGTCTGTAATATAAAACCAGTGAGTTAGGGGCAGCTCTTTGGTTTGCCAGCCTACCTTCTCTGTGACTCTAAGTTGAAATGGTTGTATGATGTGAACACAATACCCTGACCCCAAAGCAGCACAAGTCATAAGGGTCAAAGTAGCAGGTCTGGAAGTCTTGAGTCTCTAGCTTTCAAGATGGAGAAATTTGATAGGTCTGAACTGCTACCTTCCCTCTTGATTCCTATGTGAAAAGAATAATCATTTCTTTAGAAGATAGCATCCTAAACCTGTGTTATTGACTCTGTAATTACTATAAATGATAAATAATATGCCTGCATATTTGCTGGTCAAATTATTCTTCTGTTGCGATAATAATGAGATAAAAACAAGATAGCCAAGGTAGAAACAATGCTTAAGAAGTTCACATGCTACAATGTAATAGGTATTCCTTTTGTAAATACAAAAGACAGTGCCTTGGCCCATACTGAACTCTGAACTCTCTTATTTGTTCTCATTACCCCTTTTATTTTATAAGTTGGGAAGTCTATGATATACAAAGCTGGAATAATTAGGTGTAAACAAGGTGTCTTTGTGTCTTCAGGGAAATCATTGGAATACTGGTATATCCTTCAAAGAAACTTTTCTTTTTCTCACCCTTTTGTGAGGGAGAACACGTATCTTGAGAAAACTTGAACAGTCCCCCTTAACTGACTTCTCCCTCTCTTGTCACTCCTCCCAACTTGCAGTCTCCCCTGTATCTAGTGTGTATATCATTAGGAAAGCAGTAATATGCAGAGCAGTGTCATCTTACTTTAGAGGCACTGCCCTCCTCTCACTTAGGTACTGTTGTTGGTGCATCTTAGAACTCCCACTGGTTTTAAGATGCTCTCCTCAAACTGCTACCACTTCCTGAAGTCAGTGTTGATACTGATGCTGGTAATGAGAAGATCTTGGAGCTATGCACTTTGCTGCTGCACTGTCCCCTGTGCAGCTGCTCTGAAGGCACTCTTCTGATATAGGGAGATTTTTTCCCCATAACTCATGTCACATTGCTAGCCAAGTAGTGCTACCTACATTTTGTATTTCACAAGGATAAAGTAGTTCCATTGGATTTTCGTTGAATCACCTTTGTTCTCTAGGAGTTAGTTGAGATCAGTGGAGCTGTGCCAGGAGGAATAATAACAAGTTACGATCCAAATCTCTGCTCCTGCACACAGTGGACATCATTCTAAATTTAAGTTTTTAGGACTTCATCTTTTCCTTAGGATGAGTTCTTGCCCCTGAGTTTACTGAATCTTCTTTCAAATATTTGCTTGGTGTATTAAACCTACCAGTGTTCAAGATATAACAAAACATGTTGAATGCCAGGGTAACTGAGCTTGGCTTCAAGTTGGTGTCTTACCCTTTTATTTAAATATTCTTTTCATTATCCCACTCCATTTTCATTTTCACTGTATATTCAGTGCTTCATCTTTACATATTCTCTACCTAGCCATCATCTGCCTATGATCTATCTGTATTTTTAAACCTAGAAAAAAACGTGAGGGCCAGCTTTGAAAAGTAAATCCATGGTGACACACACCGATGTATATTTTTCCTGAATCAAAATATTTTAGGTATGTTTCAACTATCTATTTGCAATATCTAAAACACCCTATTTCATTCAATAATAACTTCAGCATACTCAAGTAATTTTTATAATAGAGTCACTGTCTTCAATACATGCAATATAACCTTGGTTCCCAGTAGCATTTCTAACAAAAACAACTGTTCAGCCATTCAAAAGGTTTTGTCAACAAAATCAATGTAGGTATATTGTGTCTGAATGAGTAGGCCAAATAGTTAATGATTCTATAATGTAGTTCTAGACCTAGAGTAACTGAGCAAGCATTAACTTATGGAATCTTAATAGTCACCTCATTGCTGAAGTAAAAAGGAAACCAAAAGGAAACCTAATAATATTAAAAGTTATTTTAAAGGGAGTTCACATTGGTTTGAAGGGCACTTTGCTTCACATACAATATCCACCTTTGTAAAGCCCATGAAACCCGTATTTGTAAAATACAACATCTTTACAGTTTTCAGAACATAAATCTTTAGAGCAGTATTATTTCTCCACAGATAAAAATTAAAATATTGGGAGTCTTTAGAATAATAATAAAAGAAACCATCTTGCAAACCAAAGAAAACTTGGAACTTTGTGTTAAGTGCTTACTTAACTATAAAAGGGTCAGTGTGTGTTGTAATGAATGGAAAACCGATTCTACTGTATTCCATTCGTGAACATCTTGCGGCAACCTATTTCAGCATTAGAGAGACCATATATTAGAAATGATTTCTGCAGTCATCAATATATACAAGTAAAAATTTAGTTCCTGTTAAATTAACACTTCATTAAAAAATCAAAATAGAAGTTCAACAAATGCCTTTTATGTTGCACTCCGAGACAGAAAGAAAATCAAAAATTCAGAGAACAGATTGCCAGTTATTCTATTCTATAGCAGTTAAGTTTCTCAGTTCTTTTTTTTTTTTTTTTCTTTTGCTGAGTTCTCTGTCACTGGAAACATCTTAAACCAATTTCAAGTGCTACACCTGAATAAACATGTTGTAAAAGTGTTTATGTATTGAAGTGGGTCAGTTCAAGGTATGGTATTTGGCTAGAACTTCTAATTTCTCTTTTTACAGCAAAAGGGCTGCCAGAAGGAGGAAGTCTGAGCTGAATTAATACATTTGTTACAGTGGAAGTAGAATGGAAACTGCTCTGACCACAAATCAAACTGCCTCTTTCATTTATGCCAGTGATAGAGTTTTTCTAAGAAATATAGACTCTGGCATAGAGCCACTGTAAGTTTGCATTTAAAAGAGAAACCTATATGCTTATTTGTTTAAGGTTTACTGCTTTGATTATTTGTAAGTTCTTTCTTTGGTAGGAGGGAGTGTAGGGGCATTTGTGAGGCAGATGGCCATTTTCATACTTGTAGAAACTACAAGTTTTCCCAATATGTAGTGGAAGAATTGTTGTAGACACTGATGCTGCCTGAATTGGTATACGGTTCTTTTTTTCTAACCAACACCTCCACCTTTAAAGGACCTCTGTGTCCCTCCCCACAGCTGCACAGTCTCACATGACACAGTCTCGTTTTGTGATGGTAGAAGGTCTCTGCACAATACGAGTATACACAAAAGTGTTTATGCTGCCAAAGTAAACTTTGTTAATAGAAAGAGTTTATTTGCTAACATGCTATTGATGCTGTTTAAGGGACTTGTTTTCCTTTTCTTTCTAATAAGGTGGGTCAGGTCGTATAATGGACTGATGTTGCTCCACATTTTTTACTGAATAAATATTTGAAGAAAACATGCACATCTCTCAGGGGACATGGCAGAGTCAAGTCATGCACATATTTCAAACCACATGATATATTTCTTTTCAAAGATTGCTAACTCCTGATGCTAAACTAGAAAACTTGTATAACTTGAGTATTTCTCAACTATATTTACAACTTAATGTTGAATGGTTCATCCACTTTAGGTGATTTTCATGAAACTAGATATCAGCCAAGGGTTTTATTTTTGTATATCCTATATATTAATTACAGTGATAATTTAAATTAGAAGAGCACAACAAAGGTGAATTACATAAGAAAAATGGGTATACTTAGTTTCTAGGGTATTTGTGGAATCAGATTACATAAAGCATGGAAAATACTTTTTCTAAAAAAAACTAGTACTTGCATCACTAGCACTTCAAACATATTTGAAATTATTGTAATGAAAATTATTCTTACTACCGCAATGGGAGAGGTTGTTTATCAACATCTACTTCTAGTCTCTGGACAGCTTGGTTTATAACTTGTTCTTCTACAGGCTCTGGTTGCATTCCTTCTCTAAAACACCACCAAAGAGCTTAAAAAGATCTGGCATATATGCTGGCATAGATGTTTAGAAACAAAGGTGATTTCCCAAGATTCCCTGGAATTTTTCTCTTTTCTGAGAGCCTTCAGACTTGATCTGGATCTTCTGAAATCCTTTCAGTAAACATTCAGGTATATCAAAAACTCCAAGGGTGAGGGATTCTGAAATTTCCCTGTTCACTTCAAAATACTTCCCAGTGAGAAGGAACTGAAGCTTAAAGCAAACCCCCATCCCCAGCAGGGGTTTCTATAATGACTTGTGAAGAGCTTTCAGTAGAGCACAGCTTTGTAAAGTTTGTTGGGCACAGGCCAGAGGTGAAGAGGGGAAGGCTACCAACTAATTAACATTTGAAAGACTGGAAATAACCTGGAGAAGTAGAAACACCCTCCTAGACATTCAAGTTTATCACTTAGAGGAAAATTATAGGACATTTAATGTGGGAGAGCCTATAGCTAATATTTTTCAAATTGTTATTTAATGTGGAGGATTCCAGGCTGATGGCAGTCAAGCCTTTCCATTTATAATATTGCCGAATTCATGGTCTGAGAAGTATCAGTGAAATCAGCCAGAGGGTGTTCTGTGGTAGAAGAATAATGCAAAATGAAAAGCCAAGCATGGATAATTGTCGGTAATAGTAAACTTTCAATGTTTATAAGAACACTTGGCCTACAAAGAAACGTTCTAATAGTTTTAAAACTGTTCCTTTTTCAAAGTACCTTCAAAATTCATTCAGAGCAGGTAAATTTTACCTCTTTTCATAAACCGAGTGTTTGTGTTTTCTAGGGCGCAGTATCAACGTAAAATCTGCTGGTCTTGTGGGAAGACATGGGCCTCAGTCAAAACAACCATTCATGGTGGCCTTTTTTAAGGCAAGTGAGGTACTTCTTCGATCTGTGAGAGCAGCCAACAAAAGAAAAAATCAAAATCGTAATAAATCCAGCTCTCATCAGGACTCCTCCAGAATGTCCAGTGTTGGAGGTAAGACAAAATGAGAGTATCAGTTGTGCACAAAGAGTTATGGGGTTATATATTGCAAATCAAGTAGCCACAATAAATTTACCCTCTTGATATACCTTTATTTGGTCTATTAAATCATCCAACCATGTATCTAGCATCTTCAGAATGTTTCATCAGTGAATCACTCAGTAATTCATTTTAAAATAAGTCTGATTTGCCTTCATCTGTTGAAAGATTCAGTTCAAATTAGAATCAAGATAGCAGTCATAAGATTATAAAATGACTACATCAACAAAGACTAGCCGAACTTGAACTATTCAACTGCTGGATTGACTTCCCCAGAGCCTCTCAAATATGAATGGGTAACTAGGTAAATTCGACATACAAATATTTCTTTAGTGTTTAATACAATACATGTGAATCATGCAGCTTAAATTTATTTCTATCAATAGAAGCAAGATAGATTGTATGGAAATGAAGATATT
This sequence comes from Scalopus aquaticus, assembly GCA_004024925.1. NCBI lineage: Eukaryota > Metazoa > Chordata > Mammalia > Eulipotyphla > Talpidae > Scalopus > Scalopus aquaticus. The sequence continues at coordinate 10,697 of PVIJ01002461.1, read as the reverse complement.
ATTTATATTTCCATTAATTTATCGGACGGTTATTGTCCAGATAATGTGCCTTAAGTATGTGTGTGTACCTGCATACAAAAATATAACATATACATGTACAATCTATCAATGAAATATTTCAAAATGGCCCCAATGTGCTTACCTTTTACTCTATTAATTGATAGAAAAGGAGATAAAGGTACAGATAATCATTAAGCACCTAATAGCAAAATCTAAAGTGTTTTAATCATGATTGATACACTAAGTACTGTCATTATCCCAGGCTACACACAGATTTTCATAAGCTGTTCTTAGATTAAAATTATAGCTATTTTATTTCAAGAATTTATAGAAAATAAATCTTTTTTTTAAGGATGATAAAGCTATTCCAAGAATATCCCAGTTCAGTACATTATGCTTGGTCATTTGTAAAATATGTATTCTTCTGTTATTAGCTTCCATATGCAAATTACTTATGAGGCCCAGTGGATGAGTTGGTGAACAGACATCACTGATCTCTGCATATGGCATTTCAGCAAATTAGAATGCCTCACTCTTTCAAAAAGGCATGGTCAGATAGTGTTTGCTATTATTCCTAAAATCTTTGTTTTTTTGCCAAGTTCTTGAAACTGATGTCATACTACAAATTATTTTTACTTATACATGTGAGTTATATAAAAATGAATATAAACAACAAATGGTTATAAATAAAACAAAAACCATACTTTTTTTTTTTTTGCAACTGGGACTCAACAAAATTACGGAATAGAATTCATTGAATATTTCCTGAAGTATTGCTAACTGGATCATGTTAGAAAGAAGTCTATTTGTAATGATAGAAGAAGAAGGGAAGATTGCTATATGGGAATGTATTGTACTGAATTACATACTATGCATTAAACAATGCTTTAAAATATTTTCCAAAAGTAATTTGAATTATCTCTTCCACTTGAAAGTAAAACATGATACTAGTGCCTTCTTAAAAAGCTATTTGTAAAGATCTCCATAAGGTATTTAGTTTGGCAAAAATTATAATTGCTTAATATGAAAGATGGAGAAAAATAACTTTCTAAGACCTTTTCTTCCTTGTAAATACTAGTCTGTCAAAGTTGTATATTTTTCTTTTCATGTAGAATGGTTCTGAAATTGGTTGAAATGTTTTTAATTTAATGTAACAGACTGCATTAAGAAAAAAGTTTGTTAAACTTTAAATAGAATAGTAAATAATTTTTAAGGACATTACAAAGAGAAAAGTATAAGCCACATACTTATTGTTAGAGATCATAATGACTCTGGCAAAGGAGTTCCAGTGACTGAAATCATCAAAGTTCTTTTCCCTGTTGGTAAACTCTATTTATCTTCTCTTCATGACCACAAGTAACAAATGTACTTCTATAACTAGAGATGAATAAAACACATGGAGCAGAAATCATGTAACTTTCACCAGTTTCCTAGCACCATTTAGAGTACAAATTTATTCTAATATAGACCAATATTTTCTTTCTTTAAAAGTTTGCCATTGACAACCGTTTCTGTGAAATATGTGGTAGGTGGTTTGGAGCATGTTAATATTTTGATAAAAAGAAAGAAAAAAGTAGCTGTCTATGAGACTTAACCTTTCAATAGGTAGTAATCAAGCATACAGAGAGAAGTCTCATAGGATTTGGCCTAAAATACAGTGGTTTAAGCAAAGGGAAAGTTAATATAAACACAAATTTTGATACTTAGGAGACTTTAAATGCCAGTGAAATTTTTAAAATACCCAAATAAAAATATAAAAAATACTAGGTTTTTACAATAAAATATGTGTGAATCCTCCAAGACTATGAGGGGAATGGGTGGGGAGAGTAAAGAGGTTTGTATTAGATGTTTGCTTGACTGCATTTTTTTCTGCAAACTATATCATCAAATGTTGAAAGTCTCAGTTCGTGCAGGAAAATTAAAACCCAGGTCATTCTTGTTAACTTCACTCCACTTCTTTTCTCTTTCAAAGATCCCTGTATTCAACCTCTTCAATTCTCCCATATTTCTGTGGGAAAGAATGTATAGAACAATGTCTAGCACAAAACAGAACCCCCCAATACTTGTTGAATACATAAATGTGTTGACTATATGAGGAAAAGAAAACTTCCTCTTTTTCTATGAATATACACAGAACCACTGCTTCCAGATTTTCTGCGGAAACATCCTCCTTTCTTGCTCTTCAAGAGCTTGGCACAAAGGTTTAGCAAAAGGTTATGGAAGATACTACCTGTTTCATGATAAAGTAGCACAATGGGTGTTTATTGGAATTTGAATATAGGGGGGAGGGAGAAGAAAATGAAGGCAATAGCTAAAATTTACCTACTCTTAATAAAAAAGGGTATTTGATTGATAAGATTTTAAAGAACCTACTGAGAACAAGATGCTGTTCTGAGGACTATATTAGTGATAAAAAGAATAGAATATTAAGAATTTGGAAAAACTAACAGAATAAATGTCATGTCCTGTTTACTGAAAAACTACTTGAAAAGGCTCTTTATTGCATAATTGATACTATAATCTTTGAAGTTGAATCCAATCATTGGTAATCCTGCCCGAAACCATGATGATTTATTAGTACAAGTCTTTCAAACATTCATTAATATTGAAACATTTCTGCATTTATTCTCAACTTTCATAGGCACTATCTCTTGCCTACTGCAAACAATGCAAACTCTTGTCCCTTGGACAAGTCAATATTAATTAAAACCAGGAAGATAAATTAATTGGAGTTATTTCTTTACAATGTTTTATATTATATAATAAGTATATTTTTTTTCATTAAATATAATTAACTCTTAAATAAAGCTAAATAGAGTACTCTGATACATTTATATCAGCATGGTACCCATAATGCAAAATCTTTTCCTCCATATATACATCTCTTTTGGAGAATGTATTTTTGTCACTTCAAAAAATTTTTTTGAGATTAATTTATGCATACAAGAACTGGGGTGTAGGCCAAAGGTGTGGGGATGTGAGAGGATACACCAGAGACAGAGTGGGGAGCAGAAAAGGCGACTGACTGAAGTACACTGCTGAGGGGAGCAGCAGGCAAGATAGGCGAGGTCTGCTGCGCCATGTGGGAAGCTCCCTGGACAGGGATTGAACTTGTGCTGCAGTGGCTGCTGATAGCTTCATAGTGCTGAGACTTAACCCCTTTCACCACCAGGCATACATAGCCTCCCCTATATCAACATTATTTATAAGACTGGTGCATTTATTCCCAAGAAGGAATTAATGTTGACACATTATAAATGCCCAGTCTGTAGTTTACCTTTGGGCTTACTCTTGATGTTGTAGAGTCTATGGCGATTCCAATAACACAGAGTAGTTTCATTGACATGAAAATACTTTGTTCTCGGCCTCTTCATTCCTCCCTAGCAACTCACTGATCATTTTTATAACAAAAGTTTTGCCTTCCCTGAATATCGTGTAAGTGGTTTTATGTATAATTTAGCAGTTTGTCTTAGCCATATTTCAAATAGAACAAATTCATTCTTTAACTGCTGTAGTACAGTCAGTATTGTTTGTATCAGAGTATATCTAATCATTTCTCTATTAAAAGACACTTTGGTTGTTTGCATTTTGGGGCTCAAAATCTGTGATGTGATGAAAATCCTGCCAGACTATAGATGTAAAACTATTTATAACTCATATGATTTCTATGATAATAAGAATTTGGAACTACTAACAGGATAAATGTCATATCCTGTTTCACTGAAAAACTACTTGAAAAGACTTGCATAATTGATACTATAACTTACATCATGAAACATTTTGAAATCCCTCCAAAAGCAATCATTGTATCTGTGCATAAGTCTAGCTCTATCTAGCTATCTCTCTATTTATCTATCACCTAGCTACTATACTTCCATTTAATCCTGGGACCACCACTTACTATTGTATAATTTTAGACAAAATGTCACCTCTCTCTTCATCTGTTTCTTTATCTGTAAAGTAAGAATGTTGAAACTACTTTACTTAGGATAAGATTACATGAGTTTTTGAGTATTGAATGAGTTAATACATGTAAAGAACTAAAAACAGTGGTCCATGCTTATTCAGTGTGAGTCATTATTTTTGGTACTTTTTATATGATTTCACACTGGTACATATGGAGTTCAGACTCTTACATTAGAGAGTTCTAGAGTGTCCTTACCCCTGGTCATTTATTGGAATTTCTTGGTCTCTAGCTTCAGAAGCAAAAGGGTTTTAGAGTCTTTAATCTACCTTGGTCAATCTATTTGAACAATTAATTATATATGATCTAAAAAATACTTGTCAAAAGATATTAATGCACTCTGCCTGTTGCCATCTTTGTCTCAAGATTCCATAAAAAGAACATATCTATGCACAATTTATTTTAAAATAATATTTATTTAGTATAAAATTAGCACCTATTATGTGATATATACAACATAAAATACATGCTGAAAAAGATGGATAACATAAAGATATTGTGTCTTAAAAAGTAATCCTACAGACAATGGAAAAAATATGGATTTTTACATATGTACTATAACATCTAAAAAATGTGTAAGGATAGGCATGACCGGTGGAGAAATCAACACAGTTATTTTTTTTAAGTTTTGCAAACACATACTGCACTTACCATCTGCTAGACTTTGTTTTAAATGATTTTGAACTATTAACTTGTTCGATCTTCTTAATTCCATGAGGTAGGTACTATTATCATCCGGTTTTGCAAAAGTGAAAACTAAAGCAGAAATGCTGTGAAACATACCCAAGAGCACAGAATTGGTAAGATGTATAACTGAGATTTGGCTCCAGAATTCATATTTTTAACCATTCCTTTCCTGTGATTTTTTTCCCCTTTTTTTTTTCTGGTCAGTGTTTCTATGATAGATATTTGATAATAAAAAATCAAGACATTCCTAAACAATGAAAAAAATAAGTATACCCATAGACAATGGAAAGATGCACATTAGTGCTTTGGGGAGAGTAATTCTAGTAGAGCTGGTATAGGATAGCGTGGCAGAAGTAAGAGAAGAGCAATTAAGTAATGCCTAGGAATAGGCTGAAAGATTACATGAGGGACTTAAATGAGAAATAACAGACATTTTCCAGAAATGGAAGATGGATGAAGCCATTTTGGATTGAAGTGTACAATAGCAAAGTCATATGACTAGTGTCACATGTCTGGGTACACAAGTATTCTTGGAGGATAAAAGTATGAGGTCAGCTAGAAAAGTATACTGGGCCAGATCAGAATAGGTATGTGCTAGTAAGGAGCTATGGTGCCTTGTTGGCCACTGGACAAAGGAGTTTCATAATCTAATGTGCATTTTGAAATATTGACTGACATCAGAATGAGGATGGGATCTGAAGGAAGGGACAGAACTGAAAGCCCAAATATGCTGAGTAGTCTAGTCCAACACTCCAAACAATGAAGATGATACATTGGAGAGAGAAGTGAAAACCAAAACATATGGGTTGATACCAGCAAGGAATAGGTAAGATCGGACTCTGGAGATGGGAGTGTCAAGAATAACTAGAAGATGTTGGAAAAAGATAAAGATATGAGGGCCTCCCCGGTGGCGTAGCGGTTGAGCGCTGCGATGTGGAGCTGTCGGCTGCGAGCAATGCCAGTTCGACGCCCAGCAGGGAAGAGTCCCGCATGGTGTGGCAGACCTCTCCTGCCTCGCCCGCTGCTCTCCTCAGCAGTGTATTTCTGATCTGCCTGTTCTGCTCCCCACTCTGTCTCTGGTGAACCCTCTCGCCGCCCCGCGCCTCTGGCCTGTACCCCAGCTTGTATACATAAATAAATAAAATTCTAACAAAAAAAAAAAAAGAAAAAAAATAAAGATATGAGCCTGAATTGTTAGATAAACATGATTTGATGAAGCCACAGAAAACAGAAAAGCATAATGTTGGAGCTCCCTAGGAAACATTAACATTTTAAGTACCTGGCCAAGGAGATAAAACAATTCCATAAAAGATACAAAGACTTACCATCATAGATATAGGAGGATAGTGAGGATGCAATGTTATCCTAGGGTTAAGTTACCAGAAAATAATTTTTTTTTATAGATTTATTTTTTATTTATACATACAAGCTGGGTTACAGGCCAGAGGCGTGGGGCGGCGAGAGGGTTCACCAGAGACAGAGTGGGGAGCAGAACAGGCAATCAGAAATACACTGCTGAGGGGAGCAGCGGGCAAGGCAGGAGAGGTCTGCCACGCCATGTGGGATTCTCCCTGGCTGGGCATCGAACTCGCGTCGCTGCTGCCGACAGCTCCAAAGCACAGTGCTTAACCACTGCACCACCAGGGAGGCCCCAGAAAAGAATTTTTTTTGATGAAAATGTTTTAAAAATTTATTTATACACACATACACACACACAGACACACACTACATTTTGTTCATTCATTTTTTTTACAATGTTTTGTTCATTCTTTTTTTTTTTTTTTTTTACAATGTTTGCTTTCTTTTCTCAGGTGTAGTTCCCCTAGAATTTCCACCACCAATTAACATGTGCACCATCACCATAATCCCTTGTGCTCTTCCCGCCCTTGTTTTGAGCCCTCCCCCTCCTTCTCCCTTGCAGAATGTCTCTGAATTAAAGTTGTCTGTTTAATTTTGTTTTGTTTTGTTGTGTTTTTAAATTATTGTTGGTTTTTTTCCTAATCCCTTGTTTGGTTCCCCTATATTCCTCCTATAAGTGAAACCATCTAATATTTTTCTTTCTTGCTGACTTATTTCACTGAGTATAATCCATTCTACCTCCATTAATGTTGTTGCAAATGGCATTAGTTTATCTTTTTTGATTGCTGAATAGTATTCCATTGTGTATATATATCACATCTTCTTGATCCAGTCATCTGTTTTTGGCCATTTGTGTTGTTTCCAAGTTTTAGCTATTGGAAATAATGCTGCAGTAGACATAAAGGTGCAGGTATTCTTTTGGATTAATGTTTTTGTGTCATTTGGGTAGATCCCTAGGAGTGGAATTGCTGGGTCATATGGTAGCTCCATTATTAGTAGTCTAAGAAATCTCCATACAGCTTTCCATAGTGGTTGGACCAGTTTACATTCCTACCAGCAGTGTAGGAGAGTTCCTTTTTCTCCATATCCTTGCCAATATTTGTTGTTGCCTGGTTTTGTTTTTTTTTTTTTTAATTCTCACTGGTGCCATTCATTCTCACTGGTGTAAGGTTGTATCTCATTGTGGTTTTGATTCACATTTCCCTGATTATGAGGGATGTTGCTACCTCACACTATGTACAAAAATCAACTCAAAATGGATAAAAGAACTAAACATAATACCTGTAACCATAAATTATATAGAATAAAATATGGGCAAAACACTACAAGACATACATCTCAGTAACATCTTTAAAGATTCATCCCCCAAAGCAAAGAAAGTGAAGGAAAAGATAAACAGCTGGGATTACATCACACTAAAAAACTTCTATACAGCAAAATAAACATTAACCAAAACAAAGAGACACCGTACTGATTGGGAAAAAAAGTTTTGCACTCCGTACAATGTATAAGGAGCTGATCACAAAGATCTACAAAGAACTCACATGACTCAACAAAAACAAAGAATCCAGTCAGAAAATGGTCAGAAGAACTTAAAAGACACTTCTCCAAAGAAGAAATGCAAATGGTCAATAGGCATATGGAAAAATGTTCAGCCAAAAAGAATTTTGAGGAAGTTTCATAACCAAGAGTTCAGAGGGCTTCCAACAGGTTAAATAGACTAGAAATGTGGCTTTTAGGACTAATTTAATAATGGATATGGGTAAGAAAGAAAATTAAAAAACAGTTAATTTTATGATTTGGGCTACTTGATAACTGGTGATTATGCTAAGTAAAATAATTGAGCATCTGAAGAATGTGAAGTCACATAGGTGTCTAAGAAACTTTAACTGGAGGTGTCTAGTAGGGAGTCAGAAACTCAGGTTTGTAGACAGGTTTTTATATCAGTGAGCTATAAGGTGAAGATGTTGAAAGGATCATCCATATAGACGCTTTGCTATGCAGAGTTAAGCAAACATTCCAGAGAATTATTTTTTCTCTGTTTAGTATTCTGGATCTGTACATAGATAAACATAGTTATCTCTATACAAATAAACAATAGTACTTCTTACTGGGCTGTACATAAATTTAAGTGAAGAATTCAGAGGATGTGGGAGATGGTGGTTAAGCTAAAGAAACAGTACATTTTGAAATCCCTCATCTTTGGGGGAATTATTTGCTTAAGGTTTATCAAGAAATTTCTCTACCCCAAAGTCATATTAAAAGGCACACTACTGCATAGTCTGAATGGTCTACTGTAGCAACATTCTTGCCCCTTTACCTCATAAATCTTCATTCCTTTGTCATTTCCATTTTCTATAAATTAATTAAAATCTTGATACTATACATGCTGACTTCCTTTATTGCCTTTTCCCATTGGGAGTTAAGGATGAGAATGCTAATATCGCCCCTTTTACTTTGAAACAGCAGTGTCTCACCATATTTGACTTGTTTAAGCTGTTGTCACAATTACATGTTAAATTCAACATGCAATTTTTTTCTTTTTTAAAGATATGACTGTATTTCATCCCTTAAAGAAACTGATGCAAATTAAAAAAAAAAAAAAAACGAAAAAACCCACATTGCTAATTAAAGTTTGTTAAACTTGATTCCTGTTGTTCCTTTTATAGTTAAGCTAGTCCGTGTTTATTTAGTTGGTTGTTTTTCCAGGAACTATTAGATAGACCATTGAAACCATATGTAGATCTCAGGAATTATTTTTACCACTTCTAACCTTGATGTGTTTTTCATAATTGTTTTCTAGGACAAAACAGATTTTTAAAAAATGAAATCAACCTAAGAAATAGCTTAAATTTGCACTGATTCCAGAAATTGACCATAAAGAAATTGCATATTTAAAAATGCTTTCAGTGTTCTGTGACTGTTTCCCAATGTTATTTTCTCTATATGACTAGTAATGAGACAAAACAGAGAATGCCATTTATAACAGTTGCAATTATTGTTGAGGAATGTTAGCATAACTTTCTGGTTCGGCTATAGCACTAGAAAATTTTAGTAACTTGTTTTTCAAGCGACTCTTCATTTGTAGACCAGTTCATCAACAGTAACTTTATTTCTTATTCATTTTAGTATCTAAAGAGAATCTGCAAATCAATATTTTTAAGATAAAAATCTAGCTTCCTTTGCCTTTTCTCCCACAGTTTATTCCTCTAGCCATTTATAGTAAACCTAAGTGCAGATTTTGCTGGTTTGGATACATTTACTTCACTCAGTATCCATTAATTTTTATTTCTGACAGGATAAGCATATGGTCCTAACGTTCTATGAAATCAGACTCTTGGAACCAGGTTCTGTTATAAATTTCATTGCTCATTACCTTTATGTGATGTTACATTATATACATCACTTAGCCTGCTTGAAAACTGTAGATCTGGAACAAATACACACACACACACACACACACACATACGTGTGTGTGTGTGTGTGTAAACTTTTAAGTTATGCTTCCTTTATCTTAATAAACATGGAATTCAAATAATCATATATGTAGTTTATGACTTTTCATGTATACTTGTGTCACTGGCTACAATGCCTTTATTCATATTCAATATATTTATTTAGAACAAGGATGAGTGAATAAATATTCCCATTACTGCCTAATACATGTGTTGCCAAACTAAGATCTGAGAGCCCAACCTAGCCTCTTGCCTGTTTTTGTATATCCCAATTGAAATTTTACATTTTTAAATGCTTGAAAAAAGACTTAAAAGAATAATATTTTGTTTCATGCAGAATATATGAAATTAAAATTTTAGTATCCCGATAATAGTTTTATTAGAATACAGTCATAGCCATTCATGTAGATATTGTCTATGGCTGTTTTCATGCTATAGCAGCAAAGTTGAGTGGTTGCAAAGGAAACTCCATGGCCTAAAATATTTACTATCTGTCTTTTTATAGAAAAAGTCTGCTGGTCTATGTTGTAATGCAGAGCTGACTTTTAAAAAATTCTACATATCATGAATTTTATGCAGTTAAGCTAAAACCAGAATCAAATATTCCTTTTCTCAAAAATTGATACAGGAAATTTATCCATTGCATGGCAGTGTGCTTAGTGTTACAGTACTTTTGTCTTTCGCTAAACAAAATTTAACTCTCTGCTGTTCTGATCAAGGAAAACATTTACCACAAAAATAGAAGTGTTGTTTCAATTCAGTTGTCTTTTCTCCATTTTCCATCATCAGCTACATATTTAATTTAGTTTAATGGAGGTAATGAACAGTAGGGATAACTCCAACATGGAAGTAGCAAACAGTGTTCAAAATTTAATCATCTTGTTTTCTAGACAGACAAAATAAATAGTTGAAATAACTGAGAAAGGTGGCAGGGCTTACTAACGTGGGCTGTTTGGATCATTGTTGCACCCACATTTTCATTAGAAGTTGAGGATAATTATGAAAGCTCCATGTTTAGCAGTTTGAGGAATCGCCATACAGCTTTCCATAGTGGTTGGACCAGTTCACATTCCCACCAGCAGTGTAGAAGAGTTCCTTTTTCTCCACATCCTTTCCAGCATTTGTCGTTGCCTGTATTTTTAATGCGTGCCATCCTCACAGGTGTGAGGTGGTATCTCATAGTGGTTTTGATTTGCATTTCCTTGATTATAAGTGATGTTGAGCATTTTTTC